>JAUCBJ010004853.1:0-24995 GCA_032718475.1 Nemertoderma westbladi | reverse complement strand
GGGCGGGGTCCATGGTTCCGGGGATGGAAGCAGTCAGATAAAGCGGGGTCCATGGTTCCGGGGATGGAGGCAGTACTACTAGGATCGGCATGCTGCATTGCAGCTGCATTTTTAAGAATGCTGTGCCGGCTTGTCAACAAAATTGCACCGCCACAACTCCCTATCACCCATGACATTTGCTAGATCATCCGCATCTTTAAGGCCAATGTCCTTTAAGATGCGTCTCAAGAAAGTCATGGGCTGTCCACCATGCTTATTCACTCCTTGAGGCTGCCAAAGTACAAGATTATGCACTGGCTGGTCCTCACGGCGAAAGCAATGTCCTGCAAAGCGGAGGCGATTTTGTTCTAGTGTCAAGCTTGGGGGAACCAATGAGACACCTCCAATGTTATATAGTGTCTGGTTGGAGATGTGTGCATTGTACTTGACACAATGAACCCGGCGTAGCATGGAGGCCGTAAGACAAGGCGGGGTCCATGGTTCCGGGGATGGAGGCAGTAAGAAAGGGCGGGGTCCATGGTTCCGGGGATGGAGGCAGTAAGAAAGGGCGGGGTCCATGGTTCCGGGGATGGAGGCAGTAAGAACGGGCGGGGTCCATGGTTCCGGGGATGGAGGCCATCAGTCAGGGCGGGGTCCATGGTTCCGGGGATGGAGGCAGTAAGAAAGGGCGGGGTCCATGGTTCCGGGGATGGAAGCAGTCAGATAAGGCGGGGTCCTGGTTCCGGGGATGGAGCCAGTAAGAAAGGGCGGGGTCCATGGTTCCGGGGATGGAGGCAGTAATAAACTGTGTGTAGACGAGGATGTGGAGACGAGTTCCGATATCCTTGACGAAGATTGCTTGATCTCAGGACCGGGTCGCCGAGGATATCCAAGACCACAAGGAGTACCACAGTCTGCTACTTCCTGATACTTCAGGATCTTTAGGGATTCGGCCTCCTCCAACAATACGGCCTCTCTCGGTGACACTCTGGGGGTAACAGCTGGGTGCATAAAGAGGGTTTACGATAGTAGCGTCCCAAACCTGGGATGGGGCTGTGTCACAATGGGAAGAGTTACAGACTGTGGTCGGGCTCCTCTACAGTAACGGTTTCCATTTCGCTGTAGGGTTCTCTGATTCTTTCGCGTTTAACCATGAACGGTTTCCAGCCATCAGAACCATCTCCTGTGGAATACTTCTTACGTTCCATCACAAGACACGGACCCAAATGTTTCTCCTTTAGCAGTTCGTTGCAACAACCTCTTCCACCATCTCGATAATACTTATGTTGTATAGCCCTGCAGTCACCGATGTGTAGCAAAATCTTGTCACCACTGTTACGATATTCCTTGTGGAACAATGCCGGGGAATCACATGGTAAAGTATCTGGTGGCTGCCCCACAGGGTATATAGGTTCAACAATCACAATGTTGTTTGTGTTATCAACACCCATACATCTCATGCGATCAGTTTCGAATGTCAGTAGCGAATAAAATCGTTTTGACAAAGAACCCCTTATTTTATGTTCATATATGTATTGAGTTATTATCGTTTCCGGCTTACAAGCTGCCTCGTTCTCATAACTTTGGAAGGTTATGTCGTTATTGTCTTTGTCGCACTCCAAGTATTGTGCGTTATAACCTTTGTTATCAATTTTCGTCTCATTTTTAAATTTACATTCGTTATAAATTCTTATTTTATTTCCAGTTCTTCCTGTCCATTTGCATTCATCATATTTCTCTATACGAAGACCCGGACAAGGACATAGGCATTTCTTCAGAAATTTCGCCATAAATCAATTATCCTTAACACCACACTACAGTCACAATGTTGTGGTACAGTAGAATTGATTACAAATTTCTGACAAAAGTGTTTGTAGTTGTAAGTAAGTAAGTGAGTAAGTGTTGTAATTTGATTACAAATTACTGTATTAATTATTGATGTAACTATTATAATATATTTTTGAAAGATTTTAGCTTATTTAATATATTTATATATTTAAGCTTATCTATTTATTAGAAATAGGTATTGTGATTACGTCATACACTACTAGTGCATTACTATTGTACTGTAGGTATTGTTATGATTTCACTACCAGCCAGTATCCGGACGCTAATATTGAATGACACAGTAGGCCTATCATTCATTTCCTGATGGCCGTCGGAGTCTACCATAATGGTGTCTACTGTATATGTTCTCTTTATGTGCTGTGGGTAGATAAGATAAGCCTTTGTAGTCAATCGAAATAGTTCTATTTTTATACATTACCTCAGTACCTGCATTCAAAGAAACCGACTGACCAATGCAATAATAGTTTGATAGGCCTAACAAATTCGCAATTACTTTACTTAACAATTCTGTAAAGAAAAATCAATTCGCAGATAGTTTAATTATACAAACTCCAAATTTAGTTGTATTTGATGCACTCAATGCAAAGTTATTAGAAATTTAAAAATGTCGGTGGTAGCAATATTTTAATTTTTCTGTGAAATAATAATGTCCCTAATGTAACGTAATATTGTATATGTAATTGAAGGATTATATATCTTGGCAGTTACCTAAAAGGCAGCCACCCTTAAACTACATTCAATAATCAAATAGAATATAAATATATATATAAACATTTACAAAAATTATTAAACAAACTCAATTTTCGATGTAAATAATATATATTATTTAAGGTACTGTACCTTTAAAAAGATTTCAATATTTCGTTCAATTTCAAATACAAATCAATAGCTTTATTGAGAGATTTTGGAGGTCTAGGGCAGTTTCCATCCCCAAATAGTGTCTCAAGCAACTGAATAAAGTCTGTAGAACAACCGTTATTATAGAATGGTTTAATAAATTCTTCACCAATCACTGGCAATGGCAATCCACAGTCTTGCTTTCCGAAACGATCGGGCGAGCGGTAAAGCACATCTGGTATACCACCTCAAAAGTGTATTTTCCGATTACGTATCATTCTCTGAGTATTCCAGTTATACACAAAAACATCGAGCTGTATTTGTAATAACTTAAAGAAACAGTACCGTAAGCACTGTTGTTGCAGTTCGTCATTGGGAAAATAAATTCCATTATTAAGTTTAATTTTTTTTTTTTGTTGATCTCACCAATTAATTAAGTTCTACAAATTCGATAAATAATAATTATAAAATTAAACAATTGTTGATTTATTTACATAGGTTGCTATGTTACCAGAAGGTCATATGGACGACGGATTTACTGTAACTGTGGGTCTACCAGAAGAGTCGAAGGCGGCGCGAGTTATTCGCAAATCGGCGTCGATGTTCGCCAAGTTTATCCGAGCGCTGCGATCGTTACGTCCGATCAGCGAGGATATCGACAGCTGGTGTGGTTGCAGTCTCAACGAGGTGGTTCAGTGTCTCGTAGATCTCATCGCCTACTTCCGGCAACCGGAAGA
This sequence comes from Nemertoderma westbladi, assembly GCA_032718475.1. NCBI lineage: Eukaryota > Metazoa > Xenacoelomorpha > Nemertodermatida > Nemertodermatidae > Nemertoderma > Nemertoderma westbladi. The sequence continues at coordinate 21,594 of JAUCBJ010004853.1, read as the reverse complement.
GAATATCGGATACGATGATAAACAGGCCATGGTGAGTTGATACAATATTACTTGTGTTATAGAGTTGGTAGATATTTTTTTGTAAACATTATCTTCACCGTTATTCAACGTAAATTAATAATAAACAACAACAACATATAGCATAATATAATGTATATAAATAGTCATTATTATTTTAATAATAATAAGTGAATTATTGTGGGGCGAAAGACGCGGTGAGATCAAATATACAATGTAAATAGGACAATATGATAATGCGTCTCCATAGCGAAAAATATCAACCGGCCTATTGTGGGCTGCGAGACCCGGTACGCTAGGTTTCAAACTTCTGGTTATCAGGTGCAGCCGTCAGCAGTATCGGAGTCACAATAACGGCAGATACAGTCGGCAGTGAGCGAGTGGAAAGGCCGATCGGTCTTACATATTTTATGGTGGAATCAGTGGGTTGTGCATCGCGTTAGTACGTGGCGGTTCCGTTGCTTTGGTTTCCAGGTTGTAGTAGGAAAGGCTGGTCCATTTAAATAGTTTTCCTCAATTAAATGTTGTTCATTATTGTAGCGATAGTTATTATATTGGGTTATAACGTAGGTAAGCGTTAAATATTGATGCCGATTTCTTAGTTATGTCCTCGATAAATGAGTGTTCGTCAACAAGATGCAGAGCTAAGGTTGATGATGCTGTAATATGTAATCCTAGTAAACGTTTAATGTAAGTTGATTTTATGAGATCAAGTTCCTTCAAATTTGCTAATGTTAGGAAACGTGCGAAAACCGGAAGGGCGTAGAGAGCCATCGGTGCGATTTTTATTCTGAATAGTTGTAGCAGCGCCAACGGATAATTAGGTGGAGTTGTGGAGGTTATTAAATGAGCCTGTAATATGATTTTTTTTCTTTTTTGAGATAATATGTTTCGAGAAGCTAAGCGATGTTTGTAAGGTAACGCCCAGGTAGTCCTATGCGTTACATATGGTTACAGCGTTGCCTCTATATGTAAATCTGTCTGCAGTTGCCAATCGCCCCGCCTTTCTAAATTTGAAAATTTTAGTTTTAATGAGATTTATATCCATTCCATTTTTGAGGCACCAAGAGTGAAGTATACGTATATCCAAGCCATTTTAAATAGTCTGTCTGTAATTAGCATACAGAACCAGGTCATCGGCGTAAAACAGAAACTTAAGTATTGATATTGTTTGTCGTAAGGCCAATGCTAAGACGGAAATAAATATAATAAAGCATATTGGGGAGAAGCAATCTCCCTAAAACCCCAAGCAATCAGTTAATTATTTCGGATAGACTGAGACCGTCGATAATTCGAATATTGTTTTGTAGTAAATTCTTAATTAAATCGAATAATTTACCTTTTATACCGAATTCGTATAGCGTTGACAAAAGATTTGAACGGTTAACTTATCAAAGGCTTTCTGAAAGTCTATAAATAATAATAAGTGAATTGTTAACACAGCGAAAAATTCATCCGGTCTGGTAGCTCAGTACACACACCCGGCTGATGATAACCAGAAGTTTGAAATCTAGGTACCGGGTTCGAGCCCCAATAGGGCCGGTTGATATTTTTCGCTTTGGAGAGCATTATCATATTGTCCTATTTACATTGAAAGTCTATAAAGGCCGCATACATTTGTCTGTAGATTGTAGTGCAGTGTGGATGTCATTAATTAGAATACGTAGGACATCAGCCGTAGACTTGATGGGGATAAATCCGATTTGTTCCCACGGAATTTTATGTCCTGCAACCTACAAACCAGCGATCCCGAGTGTTTACTATTGAGGTGAGAGTTTTAAGTACAACGAATATAAGTGCGATTCCTCTATAACTATTTGGATTCGCATTATGCCCCTCTTACCTTTGTATAATAAAAGTATTACACATTCCTTCCAGCGTAGCGGTAGTCTACCGATATTAAGATACGCGTTGAAAAGCATTGCAAGCAGATTATTTGACGAGTTAATACTTGTGTCTATCTGTCATCTTTGTCTAGCCTTTCCTTAGGGGTGGTTATCGGTACTGTGGGTACATTGGGTAAAGAGACAAGGGGGGCGGGGCCGGGGGGGGGGGGGGGGACTGGACGCAAATCCCATCTTGGCGAATTAATGTCCGCCTCAATGTTAAATTATCAATGTAGGGAACGTTATTTTAACCAAAACAATAAACTAAACACAATAGAACAGGTTACAGTTTTATTTTTGAGAGTAATCAGCTGTTATTTGCGTCGAATGGTAGTCTTGGCCAGGACATGGGCAGTGGGGAGTATGAGGCTATAGGATGGGACATGCGTCTAATGCGGGCTGATGGATAAGAAATAGCAATTTTAATGTCGGCCAGAGAGTTAACAGCAAGCCGCGATGTAAGGATTTACCTGTGTTTCAAAAACTGTCAGGATATACTGTAATAGTCTATTTTGAACTAACAGATAGATGATGGCCCAAGTTCCCTTCAATTATGAGATCACTTTCAGATGAGATCACGTGTCATTGGCTGCACGGAAACGGCAATCATCATCTGCCACCACAAAATTTTGCTTAAATTTTCCGAAAATTGGTTACATTTTCTTAAACGTTTATGAGGCTTCTCGTTCAGAGAGTCTATAACAATTATTGTGGTGGCCATAAATTCGTTTTTGTTTTGGGTATCCCTCTCTGTTTAATTATAAAGGAGATATAAATCATTTATCACTGGGGAGAGAAAACGCTTTGCTTTTTTAAATTGCTTTCCATTGACTAAGTTATAAGTTGAAGTTATTTTTTTTAATTATTTAAATTTACAGTTGAAAGCGTTACGAAAGCGACAGAATCTGTTCCAGGAAGAGGGTATGGTTACCATAGTGTTGGATACAATTGAGAGAGCAACTATGTACATCCACAAACAGAAACAATTCAACACATTGCAAAACAGGTATGTAGCATCTTTCTTATTGTGTTTTGATGGATTTAACCGCATCTTTAATATTTAATTTAATTAACATTTATAATTAGGCAATTAATTAGCACCTCACACCATCGGCATTGATATCCACCTTACCTTGTACTTGCTATGTTTAACAGTAATTCATTTATACCTGTACTATATTACAGGAATATGCCATGTGATTGGGAAGAAATACTCAACCTCCTGTACCAGTTGCTTGCAGCAATGATTAAAGGTAACCGGGCAGCTTGTAAACATTTGATACAAGAGAGAAACGTTGATTGGTTGATCGACCGACTCGATAATCAAAGAGCTTGCAAGGTGAGTTAATGGAACATCCAATCAGAATACCTGTAATCTGGAAGAACACCCAATCAAATACCTGTAATGTGGAAGAACACCCAATCAAATACCAACAGGTACATTGCACGTTCGCTGCTTCCTTATATTTACGACACTTGCCCATACGTTCTATTGACCATTTAATCTTAATTTTGAATTTATTTTGTTTTAATGTATGTTTGTAATGTATGTGGGTCTACTGAGTTCCAATAAGAGTAGACGGTGTCTATAACAAACATTTCATGGCCCTTACAAGTTAGGCGAAATGTCAAGTTTAGAGGAGAACTTTTAGCTGTACAATTTTTCATCTTACTTTTTTATTACAATTGATAGAAATATTCTAAAATGAAAGTAATATTTACAATTATTGATACAATTTCAGGGAGTCCTCGAAGTTCTGCATTGCGTATTAGTGGACAGTCCAGACGCGTTGGTTTCTGTCACTGAATTACACATAGAAGTGTTAGTGGCGCTGCTTGATAAGAGTGGACGGGATCCAAAGATTTTAGACGTCTTGTCCTGTCTGTGCGTCGGCGATAATGTGGCGTATCGTAGCAACCAGAACTGGATAGCCAAACACTTCCTTAGCAACGACATGCTCAGTCTGCAGACTGGCATTGTGCACCAGGTGACGTGTATCCGTCCCAACCTATTCATCCGATTGGAGGAGGGCTGCGCGATGTACCGCAAGTGGTATTACGAGGTCAGTTGATCCAATCGACACGGCAATTATTGATGCCAAAAAAATGCATTTTACCAAATATTAAATAATACAACCATTGTACTTTGGAAAATACATCTAGATGATGTTTAAGACAAATAATGTTCTACTTAGTCAGTGAATTTCTAATTCTTTGGCCAAGCGGTTTAAGCAGTTACCTTGAATTGAGTCCCCCCCATGTTCGAATAAGTAGGATCAGGTAGTTTGATTTTCAACATGAATCCTTTTAAAGGGACTATATATATATATATATATATATATATATCCAGGCCTCATCTAAGCATTTTATCCTTCAATGGTTGCTAAATAATTACCAGTTTCCTCTGAGAGGTATTATTTTAGGGACCGGAATAAGTCGTCAGACTTTGTGCGTCAAATAAAACGGTGTAAACAGAATGAAAAAATAAAACCGGGCCTTTCGTTCACAACATCTCAATGTACTTTTAAACTGAATGAACAAACTGTCATACCTTTAACTTTTATTTAGGTTCACATCGAACAAGTCGCGAAGATGCCTGACCTGAGTCCCCCTCATCTGCGGATCGGGTGGGGTAACACGAGCGGGTTCCGGCCCTACCCCACTGGCGGGGAGCGTTGGGCAGCTAACGGGGTGGGCGACGATCTGTATTCCTGTGGGTTCGATGGGACTATGGTCTGGACCGGTAAGTATTTATTATTCGAACTGTTGTAAAGGTTACATCCAACCCTAAAACCCCTGCCCAAAACGGGGGATTTGCGAGGGATTCACTCTCTCTGGGGTAACTCCTGACATGGCAGCGGGCTGCGCTGGGCAGTTAGAACGTGACAGGTTAATTGCTCTCTCTTTAGTTGAAAGGACACTCGCGAAAGTGGAGAAGGATGGGGGAGTTGTGGCGACACAATTGTGTAGATAAAGCGGCATCTCCGAAGTCCCTACCACCAATCTACGAATATTGAAATTGTGAACTTTCACTGTAATCTGATATTATATTAATTATTGTTTGTTGGTTTGGGAATGGGATTGTTATATGATGGATTTTGATTCAGTTCGTTTTAATTAGAAGTATTTGAAGTACTCCAATAATCATACCGGCACATCTCTTTACAGGTGGTAAACCAACACTGGTGAAAACGTCGGCGTACCCAGCCCTGATTAAAGGCGACGTAGTCGGATGTTTGTTGGACTTATCCGAACCAAAGATGAGTTTTATGGTGAACGGTGTGGCGGTGAAGGCCCAATGCAGGTCCTTCACAACGCAGGGGACATTCTTTCCGTCTGTCAGTCTCAGCGCCAAAGTATCGTAAGTGTGGCATCACAGTAAACCATTTTACTTTTGAGAAATTATGATTTTTAATATCGTGATTCCGTATACAATAATAATATATTTTTTTTTTTTGCTCGTTAAATTTATATTTTTTTTCTTTATAGTATCCGATTCGTTTTGGGGGGTCCGGAGGGAATGTTTTCGTTTGCGCCACCGAGCGGATTCGCTCCTATTTACGAGTCCCGACAGATCGGCCAGCAGATAGGAATCCAGCCCTGCGTTAACATTGTGGATCAGGAGCGACAGTTTATATGCGGCCCCCAACTAATTCCCGAACGAACTGCGTTTAAGGTTAATTAGAGAGTTACAACGGATATAGTAAATAATATATATGATTTAATTAATCTAGAAAGTAAATAAATATACATAATATTTTATGTAAGAGTTTGATTAGCTTGTGGCTGGGTGTGGCTAGGTTGAGAACATTGATGTATCTCGTTGCAAAAATGGGAGATACAGTTTGAGCTGGGGAGAATATCTAGAATGTTTTCCAACGAGGCCCAGCAGACATTATTACCAAATTCTTTCTGTCATATCTTTATTAATTATTGTGCTTATTAGTATTTATTTTATATGAGCTACTATCGGCATTGTCGAGCTACAGACTTCCAACGTTGAGGTCACCAGTTCGACCCAAGCTGGTGGTCAATGCCGACTACACAACTAAGTTGTGTTGATAGATTAGGTCTAGGTAATACAGTGATGTGGCCGCGGTAGGTATAACTCGATCACTAGCAGTTCATATATTGATGATTGACGCTGTTACAGCCGGAACCTGTTGACATAACCGCGATCTCCCTACACCCGGAACTCAGTGTCCTCAAAGAGAAACTAGCGGAGAACCTCCACGAGCAATGGTCCATCAGTAAGATCGAAGCCGGTTGGATATTCGGACACGAGAGGGACGACAGTCGGAGGTATCATCCGTGTCTGAAACGTTTCGAGGAGATGAGCGACGAGGAGAGATTCGTCGATCTATCAATGGCGGACGAAACCCTCAAGTAATAATATTTTGTATAATAGCAAAGTCCTACCATTTACTACATTTGTCATTAGCGTAAGGCGTATTGAAGGAATGTATTAGATTTTGATTATTCGCTTATTAAATGTTTAGAGTTGCAGTATTTATGATTTATCCCGTCCCGTAGATACTGCAGTCTGATCTTATGGAATATGAAACAGAATTGACAAGCAATGTTTCCGTAAATAAATGCTAGGGTGTGTTAAAAAGTAACTGAGAGTCAAGGAAAGTCTAGTTGTGCAGTGTTACATAGATACTGCATGTCGCCATTGGTTTTCCCTTATTTAGAACAATTATTGCTCTCGGTTACGGTATTCGAGCCACAGACGACATCCATCGCAAGGAGCTGAAACGCATCCGTCTTCCCAACAACTACATGCTCTCTAACGGTTACAAACCCGCCCCTCACGATATCAGCCACATCGCCATCAACGCAGTCATGCAGGACTTGGAGGAACACCTCGCGGAGAACACACACAACTTGTGGGCGCTGGAGAAGATACAGCAGGAATGGACGTACGGACCCCACGAGGTACAGACAGTGTTTACTGAGTAGTGAGTAGTGGAATTTGGTATTATAATTAAAACTATTACTACGCGCACGCGGGTGGGTGTGCTTGTGCTAAACTTTTATTTTACTATTGAGTTGAATCATCCATTGACTACTTAAGTTTCTAAAACTTGATTAACTTCTAGGATTCCTATTACCGCCGGACGCCGCTTTTGGTCCCGTACAAACTACTCGATCACTCGGCCAAACTGGCTGTCAAGGAGTCAGCTCATGAAGCTGTCTCTACTGTTATTGGTTAGTTATTGTTGTTATTTCGCCTATATTACTGTAATTGCATGCAAATAAGCTGAATAAGAAAAATGTAACCCTAATCCCTTTTATCTAAATAATCAGTTTGTTAGTTCCGCGTAGGGAGGGAGACCTCTAGTATTCAATTTGTTGTTGTTGTTGTTGTTGTTGTTAATTTCCGGTTAGGTTTTAGTTTTATAAGGCTTCATACGGCGCAGTGGCGAAGTTGGTAGAGCGTTGAACTTGGAATCCCTAGGTACCGAGTCCAATCCAACTTTCTATTGAACTAACTGAATTCATCACAAAGTTATCGTTACCGGTAAACCATACAGTGACTCCGGCTAATTAATAACTTCCTTTTAGGAATGGGTTACAAGATAGACCCACCTACAACGGAATCCGTTGAGATGACCAAGAAAAGGAGTTCAAACAGCGCGGAGGATAAATCGTCCAGATTCCGGTGCTTCCGTCTGCAGCAATCCTACGCTGTTACCCACGGCAAATGGTACGTTAATTGTTACTCACGGCAAATGGTAACGTTAATTGTTACTCACGGCAAATGGTACGTTAATTGTTACTCACGGCAAATGGTACGTTAATTGTTACTCACGGCAAATGGTACGTTAATTGTTACTCACGGCAAATGGTACGTTAATTGTTACTCACGGCAAATGGTACGTTAATTGTTACTCACGGCAACTGGTTGGTTAATTGTTACTCACGGCAAATGGTGCGTTAATTGTTACTCACGGAAATAGTAACGTTAATTGTTACCCACGGCAAATGGTACGTTAATTTTTAGCCACGGCAAACGGTACGTTAATTATTACTCACGGCAAATGGTACGTTAATTGTTACTCACGGCAACTGGTTGGTTAATTGTTACTCACGGCAAATGGTGCGTTAATTGTTACTCACGGAAATAGTAACGTTAATTGTTACCCACGGCAAATGGTACGTTAATTGTTAACCACGGCAAATGGTACGTTAATTGTTACTAACGGCAACTGGTTGGTTAATTGTTACTCCCGGCAAATGGTGCGTCAATTGTTACTCACGTAAATAGTAACCTTAATTGTTACCCACGGCAAATGGTACGTTAATTGTTACCCACGGCAAATGGTACGTTAATTGTTAATCACGGCAAATGGTACGTTAATTGTTACTCACGGCAAATGGTACGTTAATTGTTACTCACGGCAAATGGTACGTTAATTGTTACTAACGGCAAATGGTATGTTAATTGTTACTCACGGCAAAGGGTACGTTAATTGTTACTCACGGCAAATAGTACGTTAATTGTTAACCACGGCAAACATTACGTTAATTGTTACTCACGGCAAATGGTACGTTAATTGTTACCCACGGCAAATGGTACGTTAATTGTTACTCACGGCAAATGGTTGGTTAATTATTACTCACGGCAAATGGTACGTTAATTGTTAACCACGGCAAACGGTACGTTAATTGTTACTCGTGGCAAATGGTACGTTAATTGTTACTCACGGTAAATGGTTGGTTAATTGTTACTCACGGCAAATGGTTGGTTAATTGTTACTCACGGCAAATGGTACGTTAATTGTTAACCACGGCAAACGGTACGTTAATTGTTACTCGTGGCAAATGGTACGTTAATTGTTACTCACGGCAAATGGTACGTTAATTGTTACTCACGGCAAATGGTTGGTTAATTGTTACTCACGGCAAATGGTACGTTAATTGTTAACCACGGCAAACGGTACGTTAATTGTTACTCGTGGCAAACGGTACGTTAATTGTTACTCACGGCAAATGGTTGGTTAATTGTTACTCACGGCAAATGGTACGTTAATTGTTACTCGTGGCAAATGGTACTTTAATTGATACCCACGGCAAATAGTACGTAAATTGTAACTCACGGCAAATGGTACGTTAATTGTTACCCACGGCAAATGGTACGTTAATTGTTAACCACGGCAAATGGTACGTTAATATTACTCGTGGCAAATGGTACGTTAATTGTTACTCGTGGCAAATGGTACGTTAATTGTTACTCGTGGCAAATGGTGCGTTAATTGTTACCCACGGCAAATGGTACGTTAATTGTTAACCACGGCAAATGGTACGTTAATTGTTACTCGTGGCAAATGGTACGTTAATTGTTACTCACGGCAAATGGTACGTTAATTGTTACTCACGGCAAATGGTTGGTTAATTGTTACTCACGGCAAATGGTACGTTAATTGTTAACCACGGCAAACGGTACGTTAATTGTTACTCGTGGCAAACGGTACGTTAATTGTTACTCACGGCAAATGGTTGGTTAATTGTTACTCACGGCAAATGGTACGTTAATTGTTACTCGTGGCAAATGGTACTTTAATTGATACCCACGGCAAATAGTACGTAAATTGTTACTCACGGCAAATGGTACGTTAATTGTTACCCACGGCAAATGGTACGTTAATTGTTAACCACGGCAAATGGTACGTTAATTGTTACTCGTGGCAAATGGTACGTTAATTGTTACTCGTGGCAAATGGTACGTTAATTGTTACTCGTGGCAAATGGTGCGTTAATTGTTACCCACGGCAAATGGTACGTTAATTGTTAACCACGGCAAATGGTACGTTAATTGTTACTCGTGGCAAATGGTACGTTAATTGTTACTCACGGCAAATGGTACGTTAATTGTTACTCACGGCAAATGGTTGGTTAATTGTTACTCACGGCAAATGGTACGTTAATTGTTAACCACGGCAAACGGTACGTTAATTGTTACTCGTGGCAAACGGTACGTTAATTGTTACTCACGGCAAATGGTTGGTTAATTGTTACTCACGGCAAATGGTACGTTAATTGTTACTCGTGGCAAATGGTACTTTAATTGATACCCACGGCAAATAGTACGTAAATTGTTACTCACGGCAAATGGTACGTTAATTGTTACCCACGGCAAATGGTACGTTAATTGTTAACCACGGCAAATGGTACGTTAATTGTTACTCGTGGCAAATGGTACGTTAATTGTTACTCACGGCAAATGGTGCTTTAATTGTTACTCACGGCAAATGGTACGTTAATTGTTACCCACGGCAAATGGTGCGTTAATTGTTACTCACGGAAATAGTAACGTTAATTGTTAACCACGGCAAATAGTACGTAAATTGTTACTCATGGCAAATGGTACGTTAATTGTTGTTACCCACGGCAAATGGTACGTTAATTGTTACTCACGGCAAATGGTACGTTAATTGTTATCCACGGCAAATAGTACGTAATTTGTTACTCCTGGCAAATGGTACGTTAATTGTTGTTACCCACGGCAAATGGTACGTTAATTGTTGTTACCCACGGCAAATGGTACGTTAATTGTTGTTACCCACGGCAAATGGTACGTTAATTGTTACTCACGGCAAATGGTACGTTAATTGTTACTCACGGCAAATGGTACGTTAATTGTTACTCACGGCAAATGGTACGTTAATTGTTACTCACGGCAAATGGTACGTTAATTGTTACTCACGGCAAATGGTACGTTAATTGTTACTCACGGCAAATGGTACGTAAATTGTTACTCATGGCAAATGGTACTTTAATTGTTGTTACCCACGGCAAATGGTACGTTAATTGTTACTCACGGCAAATGGTACGTTAATTGTTATCCACGGCAAATAGTACGTAATTTGTTACTCCTGGCAAATGGTACGTTAATTGTTGTTACCCACGGCAAATGGTACGTTAATTGTTGTTACCCACGGCAAATGGTACGTTAATTGTTGTTACCCACGGCAAATGGTACGTTAATTGTTACTCACGGCAAATGGTACGTTAATTGTTACTCACGGCAAATGGTACGTTAATTGTTACTCACGGCAAATGGTACGTTAATTGTTACTCACGGTAAATGGTACGTTAATTGTTACTCACGGCAAATGGTACGTGAATTGTTATCCACGGCAAATAGTACGTAATTTGTTACTCCTGGCAAATGGTACGTTAATTGTTGTTACCCACGGCAAATGGTACGTTAATTGTTGTTACCCACGGCAAATGGTACGTTAATTGTTGTTACCCACGGCAAATGGTACGTTAATTGTTACTCACGGCAAATGGTACGTTAATTGTTACTCACGGCAAATGGTACGTTAATTGTTACTCACGGCAAATGGTACGTTAATTGATAGGGAAGAAACCATGGGAGTAAATATTACACCTCCCATTTTTTATTTACCAAGTAACTACCAAGAGAGAGAAGAGCGTCGGTTTGGCTTCGGTGTTACTAGTTTCCCGTTCACCGACCACATAGCTTTACTTTACTTTCCGACAATTGGTACACAGATTGTTACGTATTTGTGTACCTTATTACCCCCCCCCCCCCCCCCCCCCCCCCTTCAAGGTATTACGAGGTGGAGATATTGACCGGAGGATGGGCTCGTATCGGTTGGATTCACCCCCAACTGTCCCCCGCTGTAGAACTCGGTAACGATGACAACGCTTTCGTATTCGACGGATACACGGCAAACAAACTCCACGGATCCGTTAGCGAGCCCTTCGGTCGCCAATGGAAACCCGGTGACGTCATGGGATGCCTCATCGACTTGGAACTCAATAACATCGGTAAGACAATATGAACGAGCCGAAACATTCGGCTTCGTTAGGGTAGACCTATACGACAAGAACTCTATCATGTTCTATTGACTTTAGTTTAATGTTTTGGTTAGAATGACGAGCCACTGTAAACCTGAACCTCTTCCTTAATTGATAATTTAACATTGAGACGAGATATTAATTCGCCGATCAGTTTGCCGTGGACAATCAATGTATTGCATAGTGTTTATGTTTCTATTTAAGGATTCACTCTAAACGGAGAGATGTTGATGGATTTATCGGGCATAGAATCCGCCTTCGTAGATTTCGACAACTCCCTCGGCTTTGTACCAGCTATGCTTCTCGGACAGGGACAGGTGGCTAAAATAAATTTGGGGAGAGAAGTGACTACGTTTAAGGTAAGTTGAGTCGCTTACGGTAGGCTTTAGGTTGGTTATCTTCTACTAGAAAATTGCTTACAGGCTGCTGACAGCTTAATATTCAACAAGTCTGTCTATATAATATAATATACCACAATATATTTTTAAATTCTAGTGCTACAAAACCTGCGGCTTCCAGGAAGGGTATGAACCCTTCTGTAAGAACATGACTCATCCTGCTACATTGTGGTGCACAAAGAGTTATCCTTTGTTCAAATCGCTCAAAGAAATCAACAATTCCAATCTTGAAGTAACTCAGATAACCTCACGGTTAGTAGTAGGCCAACATCTGTTTATAATAAATACTCTAGTAATCTAGTAATACGTGCCGTGTAGGAAGTGCACCTGGCCATTTCCTCTTAATTTAATATAATCGTAGCTAAAAAATGTATTAAATTTGAGTTACTGGCATTGTAGTTGAATATCTAATGCTACATTAATTTATTGTGGCAATCGTTGCCCCTTTTGTATCACTCCCACCACCGTTACACCACCAATCTCACTTCTTACCTATCGGAATGCGTCTTTTATTTTACAGCGCCGATATGCCAGTACTGAAGATTGGTTGCAACACAACAAATGGAAGAACCGTTTATCTCAGACTCAACTTACCTATTCGATGTCACAGTAACTTTAAGAAGAAGTTAGTATCTTGTACACAATGTTATCCGTTATGTTAGTACATGGTGCTGTGACATGCTCAATAATTCCATTGTCTGATTTCTGAGGGAAGTAAAAATGCTACTCGCAGAAAGGCCAGAATTTTTGGAAAGAAGTGAAAATGATACGACAGAAACGACAGCAATCCCGTTTCTGAAACCCACAGAAATTTGAGCTCTTTCTGGGGAAATGATAACCAAAGCATTATCACTATTTCTGTTACACACAGAATGGAGGAACGAAAATTGCGTTTGCTAAGTTTGTTAATACTCTATGGTGGTAGTTGCGAGTTGCATCGCCTTGAAACAAACCCGTTGTCATCCCTCTAGGAACCCGCCGAAGAAACCGTTTAAGATTCCGGTGCTGAAGTCGCCGATGTTACGAGAGACATTGCCGAGACTCGGCAGTGTGCCAGACGCTGGTATAGACGTAGAGGGGCCAACCACGCCATCTAGCGACTCGGTGTTCGGGGTAGCGCTGACATCATCAATACCCGGGAGGTTAGGTGCTCAATAATAATAAATCAATAATGTGCTAACAGCAGTGCATGCAGTATGGATGCAGCAGTATCACTGATGATGGTATCTGATAGCAGCTGTTTACCGTGTATCCAGTACCAGTATCACGGTATGTTTATACCGGGAAAATAAATTCTATGTATTTCGAAGTGGTTGTTTTCATTCCGGGATAAAAAGTGTAATTTTAAAATGATGAAACCTACTGAAGCGGGATAAAAAGCGGGACAATCAATTTGTATTTCATATTATAGACGACGAAAAGTTGGAGACGGCGAGCGGGATATGGCCGGTTTCTCGTCCATGAGTGACACAGATGTCGATCATACTGGACTCTCTAGAAGAACTAAAACAAGCACTTTGCCAAGTTAGTTACGTCTATAACTAAAAAGGGAAGCAGGTTGCCAAGTATATTACCTCCAAATACCTACATATACATAATAATGGCTAACCATCGTTTCATTTGTGTCAAATTGTTCTAAATTGGTATTATTTGACCGTTATTCCATATTCGGTTTGGTTTGTTTAGTATTCCTCTGGATGGGCCACTCAATACATTTTGTTCTCATATGTATGTAGGTACTTTGTTGTCTGTCTGAAGCTAATTTTCTCTAAATCTCGAATTACATATACCTATAGATGTAAATAAAAGATTAGGATTCACACTGTAATTATAAAATATAATATTATAAATATTCTAGAGCAAAGTTGTTGTTCAAAAACATTTTAAACATTTTATCAACTGTATTTTTCTTCTACTTAATAAGAACTGAATTTTTAAGGTAATATGGAATCCAACGGAAATCATTACAGGTTGTTGCCTTTCTGACTGCAATAATTCTGAAAATGTAGACTTTCTCACATTGCTAAGTTCTATTTATCCTTCGCAGCTAATTAATTAGCCATAGCCATTCCTGGCAAATCTGAAATACGAATAAGGCTAATTATTAGGCTGATTAAGAGAACAAGAGTTCGTGCTCTTCTAATTAATTTATATTTATTATTTATTTGTATTTTAGGTGGTAGCAGCAGCGGGGGACTGATACCTCCAGGTAAATTATAAATATCACACGTAATTATATCTGTAGCTGTTCCCATAGTTCCATATTCTCACATATATCTGTAGCTGTTCCCATAGTTCCATATTCTCACATATATCTGTAGCTGTTCCCATAGTTCCATATTCTCACATATATCTGTAGCTGTTCCCATAGTTCCATATTCTCACATTTATCTGTAGCTGTTCCCATAGTTCCATATTCTCACATATATCTGTAGCTGTTCCCATAGTTCCATATTCTCATATTTATCTGTCGCTGTTCCCACAGTTCCATATTCTCACATTTATCTGTAGCTGTTCCCATAGTTCCATATTCTCACATTTATCTGTAGCTGTTCCCATAGTTCCATATTCTCATATTTATCTGTAGCTGTTCCCATAGTTCCATATTCTCACATATATCTGTAGCTGTTCCCATAGTTCCATATTCTCACATATATCTGTAGCTGTTCCCATAGTTCCATATTCTCACATATATCTGTAGCTGTTCCCATAGTTCCATATTCTCACATATATCTGTAGCTGTTCCCATAGTTCCATATTCTCACATTTATCTGTAGCTGTTCCCATAGTTCCATATTCTCACATTTATCTGTAGCTGTTCCCATAGTTCCATATTCTCACATATATCTGTAGCTGTTCCCATAGTTCCATATTCTCACATTTATCTGTAGCTGTTCCCATAGTTCCATATTCTCACATTTATCTGTAGCTGTTCCCATAGTTCCATATTCTCACATTTATCTGTAGCTGTTCCCATAGTTCCATATTCTCATATTTATCTGTAGCTGTTCCCATAGTTCCATATTCTCACATATATCTGTAGCTGTTCCCATAGTTCCATATTCTCACATATATCTGTAGCTGTTCCCATAGTTCCATATTCTCACATATATCTGTAGCTGTTCCCATAGTTCCATATTCTCACATATATCTGTAGCTGTTCCCATAGTTCCATATTCTCACATTTATCTGTAGCTGTTCCCATAGTTCCATATTCTCACATATATCTGTAGCTGTTCCCATAGTTCCATATTCTCATATTTATCTGTCGCTGTTCCCACAGTTCCATATTCTCACATTTATCTGTAGCTGTTCCCATAGTTCCATATTCTCACATTTATCTGTAGCTGTTCCCATAGTTCCATATTCTCATATTTATCTGTAGCTGTTCCCATAGTTCCATATTCTCACATATATCTGTAGCTGTTCCCATAGTTCCATATTCTCACATATATCTGTAGCTGTTCCCATAGTTCCATATTCTCACATATATCTGTAGCTGTTCCCATAGTTCCATATTCTCACATATATCTGTAGCTGTTCCCATAGTTCCATATTCTCACATTTATCTGTAGCTGTTCCCATAGTTCCATATTCTCACATTTATCTGTAGCTGTTCCCATAGTTCCATATTCTCACATATATCTGTAGCTGTTCCCATAGTTCCATATTCTCACATTTATCTGTAGCTGTTCCCATAGTTCCATATTCTCACATTTATCTGTAGCTGTTCCCATAGTTCCATATTCTCACATTTATCTGTAGCTGTTCCCATAGTTCCATATTCTCATATTTATCTGTAGCTGTTCCCATAGTTCCATATTCTCACATATATCTGTAGCTGTTCCCATAGTTCCATATTCTCACATATATCTGTAGCTGTTCCCATAGTTCCATATTCTCACATATATCTGTAGCTGTTCCCATAGTTCCATATTCTCACATATATCTGTAGCTGTTCCCATAGTTCCATATTCTCACATATATCTGTAGCTGTTCCCATAGTTCCATATTCTCACATTTATCTGTAGCTGTTCCCATAGTTCCATATTCTCACATATATCTGTAGCTGTTCCCATAGTTCCATATTCTCACATTTATCTGTAGCTGTTCCCATAGTTCCATATTCTCACATTTATCTGTAGCTGTTCCCATAGTTCCATATTCTCACATATATCTGTAGCTGTTCCCATAGTTCCATATTCTCACATATATCTGTAGCTGTTCCCATAGTTCCATATTCTCACATATATCTGTAGCTGTTCCCATAGTTCCATATTCTCACATATATCTGTAGCTGTTCCCATAGTTCCATATTCTCACATTTATCTGTAGCTGTTCCCATAGTTCCATATTCTCACATTTATCTGTAGCTGTTCCCATAGTTCCATATTCTCACATATATCTGTAGCTGTTCCCATAGTTCCATATTCTCATATTTATCTGTCGCTGTTCCCATAGTTCCATATTCTCACATTTATCTGTAGCTGTTCCCATAGTTCCATATTCTCACATTTATCTGTAGCTGTTCCCATAGTTCCATATTCTCATATTTATCTGTAGCTGTTCCCATAGTTCCATATTCTCACATATATCTGTAGCTGTTCCCATAGTTCCATATTCTCACATATATCTGTAGCTGTTCCCATAGTTCCATATTCTCACATATATCTGTAGCTGTTCCCATAGTTCCATATTCTCACATTTATCTGTAGCTGTTCCCATAGTTCCATATTCTCACATATATCTGTAGCTGTTCCCATAGTTCCATATTCTCACATATATCTGTAGCTGTTCCCATAGTTCCATATTCTCACATTTATCTGTAGCTGTTCCCATAGTTCCATATTCTCACATTTATCTGTAGCTGTTCCCATAGTTCCATATTCTCACATTTATCTGTAGCTGTTCCCATAGTTCCATATTCTCACATATATCTGTAGCTGTTCCCATAGTTCCATATTCTCATATTTATCTGTAGCTGTTCCCATAGTTCCATATTCTCACATATATCTGTAGCTGTTCCCATAGTTCCATATTCTCACATTTATCTGTAGCTGTTCCCATAGTTCCATATTCTCACATTTATCTGTAGCTGTTCCCATAGTTCCATATTCTCACATATATCTGTAGCTGTTCCCATAGTTCCATATTCTCATATTTATCTGTAGCTGTTCCCATAGTTCCATATTCTCACATATATCTGTAGCTGTTCCCATAGTTCCATATTCTCATAGTTATCTGTAGCTGTTCCCATAGTTCCATATTCTCACATATATCTGTAGCTGTTCCCATAGTTCCATATTCTCACATATATCTGTAGCTGTTCCCATAGTTCCATATTCTCACATTTATCTGTAGCTGTTCCCATAGTTCCATATTCTCACATATATCTGTAGCTGTTCCCATAGTTCCATATTCTCATATTTATCTGTAGCTGTTCCCATAGTTCCATATTCTCACATATATCTGTAGCTGTTCCCATAGTTCCATATTCTCACATATATCTGTAGCTGTTCCCATAGTTCCATATTCTCACATTTATCTGTAGCTGTTCCCATAGTTCCATATTCTCACATTTATCTGTAGCTGTTCCCATAGTTCCATATTCTCACATTTATCTGTAGCTGTTCCCATAGTTCCATATTCTCACATTTTTCTGTAGCTGTTCCCTTTATTATTCTCACCTTTATTCAGTAGAAGTTGTGCGTCTGCTAGGGGTCAGAGTAAAACGCGGATCCGGATCAGGATCCGGATTCTATCATTTAACATTGTCCCTATGGAAGTCGACTGAATTTACATTTTTAGGGTGTAATCTGCGGATCCGCGCACTGCTAAATTTACCGAATCCGTAACCGAGTGTAAAATGCGGATTGGCCTTTTTTTCAGATCCGGAACGGAGTGTAAAGCGCGGATTCATATTTTAGGCTAAATCCTGAACGGAGTGTAAAACGCGGATTCATTTTTCTACTGAATCCGGGATTGGGTGTAAAATACGGATTCAGGTTTATTACAAAGTTTTATTAAATCCGGGAAGGGGTGTAAAACGCGGATTCAAGTTAATTACCATGTTTTATTGGATCCGGGAAGGGGTGTAAAACGCGGATTCTAGTTAATTACCAAGTTTTATTGGATCCGGGAAGGGGTGTAAAACGCGGATTTACGTTAATTACTAAGTTTTATTGGATCCGGAATGGAGTGTAAAACACGGATTTACGTTAATTATCAAGTTTTATTGGATCCGGAATGGAGTGTAAAACACGGATTTACGTTAATTACTAAGTTTTATTGGATCCGGAATGGAGTGTAAAACACGGATTTACGTTAATTATCAAGTTTTATTGGATCCGGGACGGGGTGTAAAACACGGATTTACGATAATTACCAAGTTTTATTGGATCCGGGACGGGGTGTAAAACACGGATTTACGTTAATTACCAAGTTTTATTGGATCCGGAATGGAGTGTAAAACGCGGATTCAAGTTAATTACCATGTTTTATTGGATCCGGGAAGGGGTGTAAAACGCGGATTCTAGTTAATTACCAAGTTTTATTGGATCCGGGAAGGGGTGTAAAACGCGGATTTGCGTTAATTACTAAGTTTTATTGGATCCGGAATGGAGTGTAAAACACGGATTTACGTTAATTATCAAGTTTTATTGGATCCGGAATGGAGTGTAAAACACGGATTTACGTTAATTACCAAGTTTTATTGGATCCGGAATGGAGTGTAAAATACGGATTTACGTTAATTACCAAGTTTTATTGGATCCGGAATGGAGTGTAAAATACGGATTTACGTTAATTACCAAGTTTTATTGGATCCGGAATGGAGTGTAAAACACGGATTTACGTTAATTACCAAGTTTTATTGGATCCGGAATGGAGTGTAAAACACGGATTTACGTTAATTACCAAGTTTTATTGGATCCGGAATGGAGTGTAAAATACGGATTTACGTTAATTACCAAGTTTTATTGGATCCGGAATGGAGTGTAAAATACGGATTTACGGTAATTACCAAGTTTTATTGGATCCGGAATGGAGTGTAAAACACGGATTTACGTTAATTACCAAGTTTTATTGGATCCGGAACGGAGTGTAAAACACGGATTTACGTTAATTACCAAGTTTTATTGGATCCGGAATGGAGTGTAAAACACGGATTTACGTTAATTACCAAGTTTTATTGGATCCGGAACGGAGTGTAAAACACGGATTTATGTTAATTACCAAGTTTTATTGGATCCGGAATGGAGTGTAAAACACGGATTTATGTTAATTACCAAGTTTTATTGGATCCGGGAAGGGGTGTAAAACGCGGATTCAAGTTAATTAGTAAGTTTTAATGAACAATTTATAAAACGCATATGCAATAAAGACCCAGACCCTCATCTAGTTACAATTATTAATTAGTGCAATGTTTATTGTTCTTTAGTAACTTTTCTTGGCTTGCTGACTTTCCTGGTTTTTTTCTTCTCCGGGCTCGGGGTGCACGATGTTTGGGTAGTGAGTTCAAGCGGCTCAACAATGGCTGTATCATTGGTTGGACTCGGAATAACGAATCCCGTAAATGGAACCTTTACAAAGTCATCACTGTCATCCATGTTTAATATGAAATTAAATAAGAAATTATACTGAACAGTTCAGCCTCCATAAATTAGGAAGGCAGCAAGCTTGCAAGGCCTTAAATAGAAGACGCTATGATGCAGTACAAACTACCGCCAGCTAGGCAGAACAGTGATTCTTGTTTGTAAGGGAGGTTGGGATGGATAAGCCAATCAGGGAACAGGACAGTAATCCTACCATACAATTGTCTACAGAGCTGCTCTACCAGAGAGGTCACGTTCCCACGGTAGTATAGTTTTTCAGCTAATCAATATCTAATAATGTCTGACGGCCAAACATCACCATCGCCCTTATTAATAATTCATTGGGAAGCATTGACCCCTATTAAGGTGTCCCCCAGAGCCGGATTAAGCTTATGTGTGGCCCCTAGACATAGACAAATTATTAAGGTGTCTATTAACTATTAAGGTGTCCCCCATTAATGTTTGTGTCCCTCATTAATGTGTGTACCTCATTAATAGTTGTGTCCCTCATTAACAAACTCAGTAATTAACGTAAATCCGCATTTTACACCCCTTCCCGGATCTAGTAACACTTGGTAAATAAATTGAATCCGCGTTTTACACCCCTTTCCGGATCCATTAAAACTTGGTAATTAACGTAAATCCGTGTTTTACACTCCGTTCCGGATCCAACAAAACTTGGTAATTAACATAAATCCGTGTTTTACACTCCATTCCGGATCCAATAAAACTTGGTAATTAACGTAAATCCGTGTTTTACACCCCTTCCCGGATCCAGTAACACTTTATAATTAACCTGAATCAATCCGCGTTTTACACCCCTTCCCGGATCTAGTAACACTTGGTAAATAAATTGAATCCGCGTTTTACACCCCTTTCCGGATCCATTAAAACTTGGTAATTAACGTAAATCCGTGTTTTACACTCCATTCCGGATTCAATAAATCTTGGTAATTCACGAAAATCCGTGTTTTACACTCCATTCCGGATCCAACAAAACTTGGTAATTAACGAAAATCCGTGTTTTACACTCCATTCCGGATCCAATAAAACTTGGTAATTAACATAAATCCGTGTTTTACACTCCATTCCGGATCCAATAAAACTTGGTAATTAACGTAAATCCGTGTTTTACACTCCATTCCGGATCCAACAAAACTTGGTAATTAACGTAAATCCGTGTTTTACACTCCATTCCGGATTCAATAAATCTTGGTAATTCACGAAAATCCGTGTTTTACACTCCATTCCGGATCCAACAAAACTTGGTAATTAACGAAAATCCGTGTTTTACACTCCATTCCGGATCCAACAAAACTTGGTAATTAACGAAAATCCGTGTTTTACACTCCATTCCGGATCCAATAAAACTTGGTAATTAACGTAAATCCGTATTTTACACTCCATTCCGGATCCAATAAAACTTGGTAATTAACGTAAATCCGTGTTTTACACTCCATCCCGGATTCACAAAATATATGAATCCGCGTTTTACACTGCAATACGGATTGCGTATTTCAGAATCCGCATATTACACTCAGTTACGGATTGTATGTAAATCCGGATCCGCCTTTTACACTCGCAAATCCGGGTCCTGATCCGTATCCGGAT
Source organism: Nemertoderma westbladi (assembly GCA_032718475.1). NCBI lineage: Eukaryota > Metazoa > Xenacoelomorpha > Nemertodermatida > Nemertodermatidae > Nemertoderma > Nemertoderma westbladi. The sequence goes on along the minus strand of JAUCBJ010004853.1, from coordinate 255 downwards.
CCTGAATCCGGATCCGGATCCGGATCCGCGTTTTACACCTACCCGTCTGCTAGCGTATTAGAGAGCAGGGCGATGTAAATCAAGGTGATAATAAATTATCGTAATGTTTACCGCAGGTTTCCATCCTCGAACTTACACCCAGTCGTCTAACTTCTCCCACGAAACTCACGACACACCACCAGGTAAACCAACTAACTATTTTAAATACGTACATAATAAATGAGTACCAGTTAAATAACTGGGAGCAAATCTTGG
>JAUCBJ010004852.1:0-21327 GCA_032718475.1 Nemertoderma westbladi | reverse complement strand
TAAAAATAAAAATATACAATTATAAAATATATAATTATATTGATATATGAACACATTACTACAAATACAATAACTTACCACTACAATCAACATTTTTTGCTCAAAACAAATATGAAAACAATATCCCAATATGGACATGGATGATTGGAACTAAATGATTACTGTAAAGCATGTTCAGGGCTGATGATATTCCAAATAACAGTTGCGTTCTGGGCGAAGACACAGATAGACAAGACACTTCATGCACTTGACCTGTGACTTCATTCCACACTGTCGACAACGACAGCGATCACTATGTAAAACCATCTCCGGAAAATGAGCCACAATGTCCCCTCGAATGTCTTCTGCAGGCGATGGCATTGAGGGTCCTCGCATGCGCTTGATGTTGGATGTAACAAGCGCCAATCCTTGCACACTGACTGTCGGTGTTGTACACCGACTGGAAGCAGGATATGAGTCTGATGGAACCGCTAATGATGGGCGCTCTCTCTTGCGTGTCAGTGTGGGGGGAGCCTTGTTTAGAAGGAGCAAGGAAGATGCTATTGAACTGGTAAACTCTTTTTCTCCTTCAGCTGAGAGCAGGCCCTCTTATATTCCAACCACCCATTTACAACGGCTACGTTTAGGACCCACAAGAATACACGACGGTACCACTTCATGCACTTATGGTCACAGACATATAAAGTTCGAAGCATATCAAACAAATCCACCCCTACCATATGTTCGTTATATTCAGCTACAACTGCAGGCCGGTCAACTAAAATCTTCTTCTACAGAGACTTTGACCATCGCTGCACGGGCGTCACAGGTTAAGTCCCTACGAAATTCGATGATAGTTGAACCATGCGAATATTATACCAATGGACAAGAAATAGACCAGAATTTCTGTCCACATTCATGTCAAACGTCCCTCGACCCTCTTTCCTGAGATCCCTCTCGCTCTTAAGCGGACAGCCCCTGGTTCTATCCTTGCGAAGGGAACCAATCGAATCGAACCCCATATCCTTCAATATTATCTGGAGTTCCGGGAAGTTGAAGTAGTTGTCAAAGTAGATGGTAATGGAGAGGTAAAGTCTCTAGTAATTTGAGCACATAATTACCAGTCTGGAATCCACATGATTGAGCGACATCACCATGACCCTCATAGATAAAGAAGTCATGGGTGTATCCAGATGAACTGTTGCGGCTGAAGACTTTGATTCCCCATTTTATTGGCTTTTTGAGTAGGTATTGCCTCAAAATATTGCGGCCTTTGAACGGTATCATTTGTTCGTCAATGGCTTGGTGCTCTTCGGCCTCAAATTCCAGGCATGTAGTACGGATGCTATACGATAGAGGACGAATCTTCGCAAGTCTACCATAGTTAACATCTCTAGGGTTAGTTATAATGTCGTTATTATTAGCAAAGTGAAGAAATCGATTTAAATCAAGAAAGCGATCTCTAGACATATAATCCGCAATGCCTGGAATACGAAAGTCTTGTTCCCAAAACATTCGGTATCGTGGCAATTTATATATCCCCATTCGCAAAATGAGAGCGAGGTATATTTCTATTTCGGCCGAGTCAGTTTTGAAAGTTTTGAATTGCGTAAAGGTTTGTCTGTTCGACTATCATATCTATCAAAATAGTGTGAAAGAATTTGCGGAAGTAATCGACAGGGTCTAGAGTTAGAACATTCTCCCCTTCACCCAGATCACCTTTCCACTCTGGGTGATTTTTCTGCATATCTGATATTTTGGGTTTCCCCCATCGATATATTTTACCAGGAGGCCTAGAACCGTAGAGGAGCGCAGAAAATGGAGGTAAATACAGTAGTATGGAAAGGGTTACCTAAACAAAGGCGGGCTGGCTCAGTTGCTTGAGCACAGGGATTATAAATCTATTGGTTGTAAAACTTGGGATAGGAGTAGCGCCCACCCTTACCATCATCGGGTAGCAGCTATCGAAAGAGGAGCCTTCGGTTCCCCACCGGTCTCGGCCGACTGTTTGCTTTGCTTGCTACCTAAACTTAACGGGACTCTACTGTACCAATTATTGAAAATAATTCCGAAAGCGGGTAAAACAAGTGTTGTCAAAATTTGTTAACATTTAAAGTTAACTTTTCTAAGAGGGCTTTGTTGGGGGTAAACAGTTAATTGAGCATAATTGAGATAATATGCAATGCAGTATTATTACGTAATATTTATTTATTCCAAAATTGTAACATTACTCAACGCCGTTAGTATTAACAGCGAATTGTCATTTAGCACTTTACAACTTTAGAGAACATTACAGTATTGTATTGGCCTGTACATTTAGTATTGTATTTGGTGTTATTGTTCACGTCTATTGTTGTCGTAGTAGGCCTATTGTAAACAATAGGTGGAAATTTGCCTGACAGCCAGATAGGCCTACTGCATTACCTACCGGTAGGCGGGGTATAGCTATTAATAACCAGTAGGGTCCAAGCTACAGTATATTATTATAACATGGCTCCAAACACCACCATAAATATAAGCTAACTTATTTATAACATAATTTATGTCATTTTACATTTATTTATACAGCAACTAATATAATTTGTGCAGTTTCTATCACTTATAATGTATATGTACAATCACTTCGTAATGTTACAATTTTGGAATAAAACTACATAGATACTTGTTGCAAAGTACTTTAAAGTGTTCTGTTCCTCGTGGCTTTATTTTCACTCACTCACTTACGTTCGTTCGTGTAACAAAGCCACTCGGATCATCACACAGTAAAGTGCTACTTTACACACAAGTATGTAAATAGTTATTAAAACTAGAAATTCGAAGCAGGTTGTTGTTGCGTGTTTGAAAGTGTTTAAGGAAGGAGAGAATTCATTAGAAGCTGTTGTCCTTGAGGCAATGGATATATACTGTAAGATACTGTAATTGTTCCAATTCGGTTGATGTTGTGCAATATGTTCTTTTAGCGACTACTTAAAATTGTAAAAGCGAAAGAAATACTAAATATCTACTGTAGATAACTTGTATCGAAGTTACTTACCGAAGTATATTTGGGATGAATTTCAAAAAGCGGGAACAACAGGTTATGTTTATCTTAGGACTGGTGTTTCGAATTAGCATTGACTTCTATGTTAAAAATAAATTGTCTAAGTAAATCATTTTAGCCAAAAATATGTGTTGACAATGTCAACACCCCCATTACGCAACAATTAATTCTATAGGATGAGTTCTATGATAACAATTCCTATTGAGATCCATGGACGTCATTTTATGTTAAATATGGAAGGAAATACGCCTTAATTTCAGTAACATGTCCCTCAGTAAATCCTTTAGGTCGGAGCAAAAAGCAAACAGTCGGCCGAGACCGGTGGGGACCCGAAGGCTCCTCTCTCGATAGCTGCTATACGGGGGTGGGGGTGGGCGCTACTCCTATCTGCTACCCAAAGCTAGGGATGAGCGCTACTCCTATGCCAAGTTTTGCTCCCAGTAATTTAACTGGTACTCATTTTATCGACCCCAGTGGATGAAAGGCTGAGTAGACCCTAGCTGGGCTTGAACTTACAACCAATAGATTGCAGGTCCGGCGCTATGCTCAACTAACTGAGCTAACCCGCCTTTGTACGTCGGAGAGGGTAAACCCAATAAGTTGTACAACATTTAACCCGAAAGTGGAGAGAGAGTAGACCCAGTAAGTTGTACAACATTTAACCCGAAAGTGGAGAGAGAGTAGACCCAGTAAGTTGTACAACATTTAACCCGAAAGTGGAGAGAGAGTAGACCCAGTAAGTTGTACAACATTTAACCCGAAAGTGGAGAGAGAGTAGACCCAGTAAGTTGTACAACATTTAACCCGAAAGTGGAGAGAGAGAGAGTAGACCCAGTAAGTTGTACAACATTTAACCCGAAAGTGGAGTGAGAGTAGACCCAGTAAGTTGTACAACATTTAACCCGAAAGTGGAGAGAGAGTAGACCCAGTAAGTTGTACAACATTTAACCCGAAAGTGGAGAGAGAGAGAGTAGACACATTAAGTTATACAACATTTAACCCGAAAGTGGAGAGAGAGTAGACCCAGTAAGTTTTACAACATTTAACCCGAAAGTGGAGAGAGAGTAGACCCAGTAAGTTGTACAACATTTAACCCGAAAGTGGAGAGAGAGAGAGTAGACACATTAAGTTATACAACATTTAACCCGAAAGTGGAGAGAGAGTAGACCCAGTAAGTTTTACAACATTTAACCCGAAAGTGGAGAGAGAGTAGACCCAGTAAGTTGTACAACATTTAACCCGAAAGTGGAGAGAGAGTAGACACAGTAAGTTGTACAACATTTAACCCAGGAGTGAAGAGAGAGTAGACCCAGTAAGTTGTACAACATTTAACCCAGGAGTGAAGAGAGAGTAGACCCAGTAAGTTGTACAACATTTAACCCAGGAGTGAAGAGAGAGTAGACCCAGTAAGTTGTACAACATTTAACCCAGGAGTGAAGAGAGAGTAGATCCAGTAAGTTGTACAACATTTAACCCAGGAGTGAAGAGAGAGTAGACCCAGTAAGTTGTACAACATTTAACCCAGGAGTGAAGAGAGACTAGACCCAGTAAGTTGTACAACATTTAACCCAGGAGTGAAGAGAGAGTAGACCCAGTAAGTTGTACAACATTTAACCCAGGAGTGAAGAGAGAGTAGACCCAGTAAGTTGTACAACATTTAACCCAGGAGTGAAGAGAGAGTAGACCCAGTAAGTTGTACAACATTTAACCCAGGAGTGAAGAGAGAGTAGACCCAGTAAGTTGTACAACATTTAACCCAGGAGTGAAGAGAGAGTAGACCCAGTAAGTTGTACAACATTTAACCCAGGAGTGAAGAGAGAGTACACCCAGTAAGTTGTACAACATTTAACCCGAAAGTGGAGAGGAGATAGAGTAGACACAGTAAGTTGTACAACATTTATCTCGAAAGTGGAGAGAGAGTAGACCCAGTAAGTTGTACAACATTTAACCCGAAAGTGGAGAGAGAGTAGACACAGTAAGTTGTGTTCGCTGTATTTCAACTTTTCTTAACGCGAGTTGAACATTTTTCGGATTTATTTGAAATGAATATTCCAATATCAATACTGGGTGCGGGAACATGGAATTTGGGTACATTCAATGGACTGGGGGCGATTTATGGGCGAATATTGGGGCGACTTACGGGGTATGGGACTCATTTCAGATATTTAAGGGCCAGGGGTGGGAAGCAAAATTATGCAGTACTCAGGTTTACCTGAATACTATTAGGCCTAGCCAACTTCGTGCTGCCTGTAGAGGTGGATTTGGTAACTCGCTAGGCCTAGGAACAAGGACTGCCCTTAGCGGTCCCTGGCAGTTATTAGTTAGTTAGTTAGCAGTTATTACGAGCCTGAATAAGGACTCGGAAAGTCTGCTGCTTGTGTCAGGGATTTGCGACGGGAACCGACAGACAGATCCTTAGCGGTCCCTGGTCACTGGCAGTTATTACGAGCCTGAATAAGGACTCGGAAAGCTTGCCGACTACACCAGGGACTTGCGATGGGTCGACCGACTAAACGGAGGAAGGGTTCGACGAGGACTGCCTTCCTGGAGTGGGTTCCACGACCGGCGTTAGTACGAGCCTGAATAAGGACTCTGAAAACTACCAACAGTTGGGACTCATGATGGGCTGACAGACCCCTTGCCAAGCCGTACCGCTTTCCTGATGACCGATCCCTTCGGGGTTCGGGAAGGGTGGGACGGACACGCAACGGGGTCGAAAGACAAAGGACCGGACTCCACTGGCCTACTGACTGTTCGGAGCAGCTTCTCGGCTACCGAAGCGACTACGAGCCTGAAAAGGATTCGGAAAGCTTAGGGGGTTGGGTCCCTGTGATGAACCGACGGACCCCTAGCCAAGCCGTACCGCTTTCCTGATGACTGATCCCTTCGGGGTTCGGGAAGGGTGGGACAGACACGCAAACGGGTCCACAGACTCGACAGACCCCTAGCCAAGCCGTACCACTTTCCTGATGACCGATCCCTTCGGGGTTCGGGAAGGGTGGGACGGACACGCAACCGGGTCCACCGACTCGACAGACCCCTAGCCAAGCCGTACCGCTTTCCTGATGACCGATCCCTTCGGGGTTCGGGAAGGGTGGGACGGACACGCAACCGGGTCTACCGACTTGACCGACCCTTAGCCAAGCCGTACCGCTTTCCTGATGACCGATCCCTTCGGGGTTCGGGAAGGGTGGGACGGACACGCAACAGGGTCGACCAACACCGACACTACGGTACCAAGACTAGGACCGAGGGGAAAATGGGGAACATTAGTTAGGTTAAAATCTAAAGCGAACAGTGGGTAATTAAATAATATACTGTAGGAATTTATATTGTCGTATATTATTGTGAATATTTGGTGTATATTGATGTGGGGAAGCCCAACTTATTCTCAATCAGGATTCAATCAAGATTCAACTGTAGGAAAGTTACATTAAAAGATTATATCCAACCAATGCAACCTTTTCTCAACCGCAATCCTGCATTTAAGAAAGTATCCTTCTCCACTCCCAATATCCGGTGACTGGCCGGAATCCCGTGGTTTAAAAATTCCGCCTCCAGCATCAGCGTTTTCCCCCATGGTGTCGGGAATAACGGCAACAAAATTGAGAATAAGACGCGGCCAACTTCAACTGGTGGAAGTTGGGAATTCTACAGTACTCATCAAACTCTCTCCATGCTTACCCAGCACCCACTACGAGGAAACTCTGGTATTTGATTTAAGACAAAGCCATGGTTCAATCAAATTACAAACTCAAACTAAAAACTTGTAGTCGGCAAATCATAGATAAGAGAGTCGTTAACAGAGAATGGAAGTATCGATCACACCTATTGATATAATCCAAGTTGAGCCAGGAATCTGGCACGTCGAAGTCGAAGTACAAGGAACGAACGTTGGGCGATTCAGGATTACCGTTCGGGTAGTCCAGGCTGAATACGAGACCTACGAAGAACTATTTTACGACATCGCATATCTAGCAATCTCTTGCTATCTAGCAAGAGGCGCTAGAATGACGACGAATAACGTCTCCGACACCGATGAAATGGTCCACCACACAGACTCGGAAACCGACGAGATACCGAATGTGAAGAACATGGCCCGTCGACTGGGCGCTCTCAAAGGCGGAGTGACTCGAGCATACCACCGCATCGAGAAACAACTAAAGGGAGCCGAGACCCCCCTCAGCGATATACAGACTCAACTATAGAATATCCGAAGTATCTTACAACGATATGAACGGATGATACAGGCATATCAGGAACTCATTCCCGCAACCGATCTGGGAAACTACCCCAGACTGGAAGAACATGTTGCACATCTGGACGAGTTCCGCAAGCAACATCGGAGGACCCTCAGCCTCGTAAGGGGCTACGAGGAACAGTAGTATAAAAGAACTGAAAGGGCGGATGCAGAATCGGTACGGACCTCCGGAACTGGGTCTTCGAGGCACCAGCACTCCAGCGCTAGGAGCGAAATATCTGGTTCAGCGCACAGTTCTCAAGGGGGTCAACCACTCCAAGATCAGCTACGAGAACAGAGGGCATTGGCCCTTAAAGCTCGAATGGTAGACGAATATGTCCAACTGCAGATTGAACAGGATGTACTGGCAGAGGAAAGACATAAACAGGAGGCAGAACTACAGGCCGAACGACAAAAGCAAGAGGCCGAAATACAGGCCGAAAAACGTAAACAAGAGGCCGAAAGGAATAAACAAGAGGCCGAACAACAGGCCGAACTACGTATACGAGAGGCCGAACAACAGGCCGAAATGCGTAAATGGAACACGAAGGCCCAAGCGATTCTTATTCACAAGAAGAATGTGGATATTGCTAAACTCACAGATTACGAAGCTGCACTCATAGAACGGGACCCTCAACTATACGAGGACTGGGAAAGGGGTATAGAACAGGACTATGAACCAATTCGGGTCCCGGAGTTAGAAAAGTCATTTACACCACCGGCTGCGGAACCCCCAAAACCCGAATTCCCGCCAACCATACAGTCTACGTTATCGGCACAAGCACCAGTATTCCACCCCCCACCGGTTCCGCTTAAGAATGAGGAACCTTATTTCCTATCCAATCCCATGGCACTGAGCATTCCCCAGTACGAGCCTGAAAAGGACTCGGAACGGGACGCCACCCCTCGATCCAACAATCCGTTCACATCCACACTGAAAATCCGTAACCGCATCATCATTAAAACTCCACCTCTCATCAATCCATCGTGCATGGGAGAGAGTGTTAGTAACTACAATCCTCCTAGTCATTCCAGTTCGGACGACGTCGGCATCATCCGAGCCTTGGAAAACTGCCTGGCTATGCCCAAGATGGAGAACCGCACCTTCGAGGGAGATCCCGTCGATTACCTCGGATTTAAGAAACGGTTCTTCGCTCAGATCGGGTCAACGGATATAACCGACACACAAAAACTGGTATATTTATCCCAATACCTTGGTGACAAACCACGTCGAATCATTAAATGTTTCGAAGGAGGATCTCACGAAGCGTACCATGACGCATGGAAAACTCTAGATAAAAGATACGGATACATCGGAACTATAATTAATACGACACTCGGAAAACTGATACAGGACGCTGGATCCCTAGGGGACCCACAGAATATCCAAGAGTTCTCGGACTCTATGAAAGATGCCTACTATACTTTAAAACCATTAAACAAGGAGGAACAAGTAAACAACATCTTAAACCTCCGACAGATTGCCCGAAAGTTCCCCGGATGGCTGCAAAGCAAATGGGAGTATAAATGCGTCGATCTCAGACGCAGACACCCGGATCGGGATCCCAGTTTCCTCGAAATGTCGGCATTCTTAGATGATATATCCGAAACCATGAATGACTCGATGTTCTCCAAACAAAGTCTCTCCAATTTAGACGGAATAGAGAACAACTCTAGGAGCAGGGCACCAACTTCGAAACCGAGATTCCGCCCCCCTCCGGTAAGTACGATAGCCATCACCATGGCCGAAGATTCCGACGATGAGGACTACGAGGAACCGACATCAGCCGAGGAATGGGCGTGTTATCTAGCGAACTGGGCACCCGAAAGGGAAGGCACCACAACCTCCCTTCTATGTCTCTTCTGCGGGGAGAAACACAAGGTGGAATTCTGCAGAAAGTTCCAGTTTGCCGAACTCGTTCCACGCTTTGAGGCAATAATGAAACACCGAGGATGCTTCCGGTGTCTCGGAACAGGTCACTACTTTCAGGATTGCGACCAAAGATCGTGCTGTGTGGTCTGTAATGACCTACGCCATCACACACTCTTCCACATCCCTGCGAACTTCGATTTTACCACCCTACCGTTCCGGATCGAATCCAAATGGAGAGGAGAAACGAATCACGTCTCTAAGGGAACCCGGACGATTCAGCGGAGGGAAACCAATCCGTTTAAGACTGCCACCGATGTATCCCATGTGACCAGTATATCGGCTACGGTCAATCTTATAAACCGCTGTTACATGGTCTTCGCCAAAGTGATCCCAGTAAGAATCCAATGGGTCGGGAAATCCTTAACAACGCTTGCGTTCCTTGACAACGGGTCGGATGGAATCATCATCGACTGGGATTTCCTCGAACAACTAGGCCTAGACTACGAACCTTGCAAACGGCCCATACAAACTATAACCGACCATAGAGAAGTGGAGTCCAGGGAGGTACAACTCAAGATGGAAGGGGTTATGAAGGGTTACGAGACGGTCAAACTGACGATCAAAAACGCTCTGGTACACACCGATCTCCGAGTGCGGTTCCGACAATCATCTGAATATGCACCCCTCAAACAGCTAGACCGGGAAGATGTAGATCTACGATGCCCGCCATTGGACGTGAACCGAATTACCCTATTAATCGGACTCGACACACCGGAATTACATATACCAACCGGAGACGTCGCCCGATCCGTAAAGCCGGACGACGGTTTTTATGCGGAGCGCACCATCATGGGATGGACACTCTGTGGCATCAAAGAGGAGACTACCGACACATATACATATCTCCCTAAATGCCAGATCAAAGAGAATGCAACATCCATGGGTTACTGTTCAGCAACCGACCTGGACGAGGATTTATTCCTGGAAACTGAAAAAACCCAGCAGGAGATGACCATGTACTTTAACTTAGAGACCCAAGAGTTTGCTGAGAAGGATGAGAACCCATCCGAGGAAGATCAATATTGTATCGACATTCTTGATCGGGCAACGTTCAAAGACGGACATTGGTGTTCGCCCATGCTTTGGAAAGACCCAGATAGACCGATGGCGAATAATGCCAGCATGGCCCTTAGGAGGCTTAAAAGGGAATCCTACGCCGGTTAAACAACCTACCCGAGATAAAGGAGAAATACAATAACGTAATTAAAGGATATTTAGAAGATGGATTGGTGGAAATGGTACCCTGGAATGAACTGCAGGGGACTAGACGGACGTATTATCTCCCAACCCACTATGTGGTAGAAGCCCGGAAGGGCGGTAAAATCCGGGTAGTAAATGATGCTGCGTCTATGTATCAGGGCGAATCCCTGAATAGTCAACTTTATACAGGGCCCAACATCTACAGTACACTCATCGGTGTGTTGATCAGGTTCAGGGAAAACCGAATAGCCTTCACATACGACATCAAAGCGATGTTCCACGAGGTCCGAACGCTACCAAGAGACTCAGATTGTCTACGTATATTGTGGACAGATAAAACATTAACTCCACAGGTGATAAATCAACTCACCTTGAAGGATGTGGACGTAATGCGCATGATTGTCAGAATCTTCGGCGCTAAGGACTCGCCGGTGGCGTGTAGCGACATGCTGAAGAAAACAGCGGCTATGTTCGAAAATGAGTTCCCTCCGACAGTCATAGAGACCATCCGACGATGTTTCTACGTAGACGACGGATGCGCTGGTGCCGATAATGTCAACAAGGCATATCAGCTGGCGATGGGAATGGTGGAATGTTTAAAGAGAGGAGGCTTCCCTCTCGTAAAGTTTAGATCCAATGATAAAGAACTTATGGAAAAGTTCCCAGAGGAAATCAGACTAGACGACAATAAAATGTATTCCAAGGGTGTGGATCACCGTGTACTCGGTATCGAATGGGACATAGAATTGGATCAGTTCATCTTCAAATATAACCCCCTACCCAAACCCATGACAAAAAGGGGATGTTTATCTATAAAGAGTGCCATATTTGATCCACTAAACTTCATATCTCCAGTAACATTGGCCGGAATGAATTTGATCAAAGAGATGTGGATAGAAGGACTGGGATGGGACGAAGAACTCCCCCCACACCTCAGTGCCAAATGGAGAAAGTGGACGGAACAACTCGTACATCTACATCTTATGCGGATCCCTCGACCATTCTTCCTCGATAAACTACCCACCGATATATTCCAGCTCCATACTTTCTCGGATGCATCGAATACCGGAATCGGCGTAGTCGGAATTCGTAGCAACGATACCGAGACTCGAGCTACAGGCCGCAGTTTGGGCAGTGAGGCAGAACTGCATGATCATGCGGAACTTAAGAATCCCCATCGAATCGCAGCATTTCTGGGTTGATTCGAGTATCGTACTCTACTACCTCCACTCACCATCACGGCGACACACCACGTTCGTAGCGAACAGAGCCACGGAAATAAACAGTGGCACCATGTAAACGGGAAAGAAAACCCAGCGGACTTATCGAGCAGAGGCGCCACCCCACGACAGCTCGGTAAGAGTAAACTTTGGCTCACAGGCCCGGAATTCCTACAGCAGCCACAATTAACCTGGAGTACCCGATTCGATCCCGAACTAGATAGCGGAAAATACTCCGAAGACGACAAGGAGATTCGTAAAGTCCATAGAAGCGCCACCGTGGAGATCTATAGTTGCCTGACCGAGCCTGCAAAGGACTCGGGAGGCTCCTCAATGAGACGTCTTATCCACCACGTCATAACTCTTCGCAACTTCCTGCGGTGGAGGGATAACAAACCGGTAGTTCAGACGAAGTATACAAGAACTCATTATTGCGGAGAAATGTATTGTTAGATATATCCAGAATGAAAGTTTCCCCGATGAGTGGGAACAGCTCAGTGCGGGCAAGACCTTGAAACCGGACAGTCCAGTCTACCAATTGAGACCCATGATGGGGGAAGATGGACTGATTCTACTAAATACCCGGATGGCAAACGCCCCGGTCGAATATGAAGTCAAATACCCAGCGCTTCTGCCCGGAACGTCAACACTAGCCAAGCTATTAATCCAACAGTGTCATGAGGAAAACCATCATGCGGGCCAGAACTGGATTATGGCTAAAATCCGTCAAAGATACTGGATCACCCATATCCAGCCACTGATCCGGAAAGTATTAAGGTGTTGTTTCCCTTGCAGAAGATACCTAGCGCCACCGCTCACACAAAGAATGGCTGACCTACCAGCTACACAACTGCAGTCCGACTCACCACCGTTCTACGTAACCGGAGTAGACTGTTTCGGACCATTTACAGTCATCGAGCGACGATCCAACATCAAATGCTGGGGAGACATCTTTACATGCCTTAGGTCTAGGGCGATTTACCTAGACCTCGTAGTATACCTTATGCAACACGCATCGGTTCGTGGCAAACAATGGAACATGTCGTCATATGTACTCCGATAATGGAACGAACTTCGTGGGAGGAGAAAGAGAACTTAGAGAGGCGATCGAGGGATGGTTCACCGAAGAGACCGCATCCCAAGTCTGGAGGGAACACCATATACAATGGCACTTCCAAACACCCTTGGCACCCCATACGAGTGGGGTATGGGAGAAGCTCATCGACTTGGTGGAACGATCCATGCGCGTCGCATTAGGGGATACCCGGGTAACCCACGACACCCTTCGCACAACATTCTGCGAGATCACGGCTACCCTAAACAACCGGCCCATCGTACCTATCCACGACGACCCCACAGATCTAGAGCCTCTTACACCTAACCATCTACTCTGAAGACCCAAAACCAACATTCTTCCAAAGGTGATGTTCCCAGATCCCAACGATATCGCGAGACATACCAATTGGAAAAAGGCCCAAGCGTTGGCAGCGCATTGGTGGAGAATCTGGGCCCAAGACTACCTCATAACCCTCCGGACCAGGAGGAAGTGGAATAACACCTACAGGAACGTCGCAGTTGGCGACATGGTGCTAGTTAAGGAAGGCCTTGTGGACCGCGTCCACTGGCCTGTGGCGCGAGTCGTGGCAATAACCCCAAGTAAAGACGGACTTGCGAGGACTGTGACGATACGAACGGCAAAGGGCCACTACCAACGCCCTATCCAGAGGCTGTGCCTTCTCGAAGGCAATGACAGCGGTGACTCTACGAGAGGTGATAAGTTCCCTACTCAGGATCCTGCTGCGGACATTGGTGACAATGCTAAACCCGTTTAAACCCTTCTCATCCTGTTGACAAACTCTTTTAAACTGTGATTTACTGACAATGAATTATGGACCCCCCTTAAACCAACTGTAACCACGCAATGGTATTTGTGTTTCCTCGTGTGTTATGTGGAGTCCAGCGTCACCCTGCAGATGTTTCGACTGACGCAGGGTAGTTTATGTATTGTTCACCCTGATTTTGGTCATCGGGACCAACTATATTGGATTATTGGAAATGGTAAAGATTTGAAGTGGAATTCATTGTATCCATTGTGTTGTATTGTGTTATCCGTTGCGTGCGCAGTTCGGGGCGTAGGCGGTGTAACTAGTCCAGCTGTAGATCCTGGATTGCCGCGCAACACCCCCTCTGTCCCGTTATTCTGGTGGGTCCATGGTGCATCCACATGACTTCGTCGATAGAGGTTTTATGTTTCTCAGTCGCGTTATTCTGGTGGGACCGTTGTGTGGATTTTGGGGCGTAGGCGGTGTAGCTAGTCCAGCTGTAGATCCCAGAATGTTGCGTAACCCCATCCCACATGACTTCGTCAGCTGAGCTTTATGTTGTTGGGAGTGTTATTCTGGTGGGTCCCTGGTGCATTCCACGTGACTTCACTTCCAGCATCTTCATTATCCATTACGTGTGCAGTTTGGGGCGTAGGCGGTGTAACTAGCCCAGCTGTAGATCCCAGATTGCCGCGTAACACCCCTTCCACAACGAAAATTTCCCAAAGAAGATGGTTGAATGTAGTTTGGAAATGATGAAAAGAAACAGACGACACTACTATAAACTTAATGATGATGCGTATGATGATGAAAATGTAATGATGCGCACCCTGGTGCTGCGCTTATAACAAATGATGATAGCCGGGGGGCTATAACCCCAATGATGAAATATGTAATAAATGGTGTAATAAATGATGAAATGTAGAAATAAATGATGAAATGTGGAATGAAATAATGAAATGTGAAATGAGTAATAAATGAGAAATGAAAAAAGACAAAAATATGTATAAAATGTAGAAAGGAAAGAATTGGAAAAAGAAGAGGACATAAAAAGTCAAAAACTGGTTGGATATTAATGTATAGCTATAGTAACTGTAAATACTGAATGTAGTAGCAATAAGATGGTAGATGCCTATATAGCAATAATAATTAATAAACTGAATTACAAATAAACTGAATTATTCTGCAGTCACTATAGAATCAGACTTTCTGGATTCATAATTAACTGATTTAAATTTGCAATGGACATAATTGAAAATATGGACCCAAATCGCCAAATTCTCGGCGAATTACGTAATACACTAGATTTACTGGAATATCCACAGCCTGGATCTCCTAACTTTGATGCGGAATGGAACGCCCTGATAACTGAGAATGTGCGAATCATTAAATTCTCCGGGCGAGAGGGACCGGATTCCTGTAATCTACGAGAGCTCCGGTTGACCGATGCTAGTACGAGCCTGAAAAGAACTCGGAACGCAAAGGCAACCGGAGGAGCGGAGTTGTCGTTCTGGGAAACGTTCCGGCAAAGCGTCTACAAATCCCGATGTTTGATATACGACAACGAGGGAAACGCAACGCCCACTTCGAAAGCGATTACGTTGGCGCAATGCCAAAGTTTCGTCGACGACAAGAGTACGTACCTCACCCACTGGGGAAACCTAGCGGAATGTACAGCGACGCTGCAAGAGGAACGTATATCAGTTATCCAGAATCGCGACGACTACCAGGAGAAGTATGGGATGAAGGAATACGGTCGATCATTAGTCGTCGTCCTCGGAACCCTAGATGGTCTGGTGTTGATATGTCGAATATTCCCGACACCCAAACAGGAGGTGCGGACAGCTGGAGCGATCTGGCTATTACCACCGGAGATCCAACAGATTCTATTCGATTTCGATGTCATTAAAATTGGGTCGGATATAAAGGCGGACGTTCGAAACGACTACGCTAACGCTCCTTTCGGAAGAAACCGTCGAGAAGATCTCAATGCCATTAGTCATTGCGTCGACACCCAAACACTGTTAGCCTGGTTGCGATCCACAGAATTCATGCATGGATTCCGAGAGGTAAGACGGACGAAATCCGGTATCGGCTACCTCGCGGTACTAAACGGCGGTATAGACTTTAAACCTCAGAAGTTCCTGGATTATAATAAGATATATGGTGCGTACCCGGAATTAGAGATAAAGAGTGAGCGAGAGGGTCGTTGGAAGGACGTAGAAAGAAAGTAGACGATCCACCACAAGTGGGAGAACCCGGATCGACGGAACTATATCTATGTCATAATGGAATCTTACACAGTTGCCAAGTTCATCTGCAAGACTCTCGATAATCTCATTAATGCGGTTCCTAGATCCTTTATCGACTTTGAGTGGAACGAAGTTATCGACCACGCATTCAAAGCGGTAGAGAATATTCCACCGGGACAGACGAAAACGCTCCACGTCATCGCATCCTGGGACGATAATGGACCATTCGACATCCCTACGATTGCTGATCTCCTCGGTGCAGAGGAACCACTGATATCTTCGGATGGGGAGGAATTATGGCTACAGGAAGGTGTTCTGCTGTCCACCCCAAAGCGACAACTCGATCCGGAAGTCGCATACGAACCGGCCGCCAAACGGGTTGCCTCGGCCGAACCTGCGACGGAAGCAGGCGTATCCATCCCACTTGGCTCCGGTAGCCCCGCTAGGGAGCTAGTAACCACCTTCGCGCTGAATGACTTCGGCGACATATGTCAGAGGTTGTCTCCATATCCGTTCCCGGGGGGAGAAGACTGGTCTTCGGAGATCCCAAGTACCAGCACCCAATGGAGCCGCTCAGCGATACAAGTTGCAAAGGGTCCCAGCCTTGCTCCGACTCCCGTAGATCTCCTCGGAATTCCTCCGGCGAACGTCCCGGCACCTCTTCGCGACCAGCTGTGGCAACGGCCCCATCCATTCCACAAGACCCTATGCGACTGACCCGATGGTACGCTGAACAGACCGAGTGGATCCACCGCCAGAAACGGGCGCCCGGGATGTGACCGGGATGTGACCGGCAGGATATAAAGAAGGTTATCGAAGTGAGAACATACTACGCCAAAGCCCAGCTTTCCGCGGGCTACCGGCCACGGCGAGTATCCCCAAAAGCGACCGACGACTGGAGTATTATGCCGCCGTACCGATTCCGATATTCTTCGGCCAGGAGATGCAACTGGAGGTGTGCGGAAACTGCAGTTCAGAGCAGTGTCCACGCGGAAGAGAAATCAGGTTACCGATTCGTGCCCCAGCTCCTTGGGATACTCTACTGTCCCTATTGCGCGACATCGGGCCACGATGTTTCGGTTTGTCCTATCCTTTACAACCTCTGCACAGAATGCGGCTTCCGTGGACATTCCGCAAGCCCCCGTTGTAACATAAAGTGTCCTACGGAGGACGTAACTGCTATGGGAAATATGGTTATGTTTGAAACCTACGCCAATAACCACGTAAAGACCAAAGTGCGGAGAAGTGCTCGAAATATCGCGCAAGAAATGGTGTGCGGATACTTCTCATTCCCAGAACGCCTCCATACAACAGCGACGCTACCATTCCACTACATGGATCTAATATTAAGCGCTGGATTGTTCGGTCCCTTCAAGATCCTTAGGCGCTTATACTCTGAAATTCTCTAGAATTCGGTGACAGAAAGTGGTTTCTAGAGGCACGCACCACCGAGTTGGAGAGACGGACGGATATGATCCCGCTACCATCTAAAGGAAGAGCCGCCAGGAGACAAGCCACAGCGATGATCGCGATGGACGTGGATGCTCCCCTACCAGCACTGGCGATCGACGAGAGTAGACGGGCGAAGAGGAGAAAGGCGTATCAGAGTAAGAAATAGAGGACCAGGATATTCCAGGGACATTTATATCGAACATTTATTTTTTATATATTTACATAAACTAACTCTAGGAAAAATTAATCAAGACTATGCAATATTAAAATTTGGGTTTTTTATATGGGAAATGACCTACGCAAACTCGATCTACCGATAGACCTCACGAAGGTCATTGGGGGGGACTGTTCGCGGTATTTCAACTTTTCTTAACGCGAGTTGAACATTTTTCGGATTTATTTGGAATGAATATTCCAATATCAATACTAGGTGCGGGAACATGGAATTTGGGTACATTCAATGGACTGGGGGCAATTTACGGGGGAATATTGGGGCGACTTACGGTGTACGGGACTCATTTCAGATATTTAAGGGCCAGGGGTGGGAAGCAAAATTATGCAGTACTCAGGTTTACCTGAATACTATTAGGCCTAGCCAACTTCCTGCTGCCTGTAGAGGTGGATTTGATAACTCGCTAGGCCTAGGGACAAGCACTGCCCTTAGCGGTCCCTGGCCAACAGCAGTTATTACGAGCCTGAATAAGGACTCGGAAAGTCTGCTGCTTGTGTCAGGGATTTGCGACGGGAACCGACAGACAGATCCTTAATGGTCCCTGGTCACCGGCAGTTATTACGAGCCTGAATAAGGACTCGGAAAGCTTGCCAACTATGCCAGGGACTTGCGACGGGTCGACCGACTAAACGGAGGAAGAGTTCGACGAGGACTGCCTTCCTGGAGTGGGTTCCACGACCGGCGTTAGTACGAGCCTGAATAAGGACTCGGAAAACTACCAACAGTTGGGACTCACAACGGGCTGACAGACCCCTTGCCAAGCCGTACCGCTTTCCTGATGACCGATCCCTTCGGGGTTCGGGAAGGGTGGGATGGACACGCAACGGGGTCGAAAGACAAAGGACCGGACTCCACTGGCCTACCAACTGTTCGGAGCAGCTTCTCGGCTACCGAAGCGACTACGAGCCTGAAAAGGATTTGGAAAGCTTAGGTGGTTGGGTCCCTGTGATGAACCGACGGACCCCTAGCCAAGCCGTACTGCTTTCCTGATGACCGATCCCTTCGGGGTTCGGGAAGGGTGGGACGGACACGCAAACGGGTCCACCGACTCGACAGACCCCTAGCCAAGCCGTACCACTTTCCTGATGACCGATCCCTTCGGGGTTCGGGAAGTGTGGGACGGACACGCAACCGGGTCCACCGACTCGACAGACCCCTAGCCAAGCCGTACCGCTTTCCTGATAACCGATCCCTTCGGGGTTCGGGAAGGGTGGGACGGACACGCAACCGGGTCTACCGACTTGACCGACCCTTAGCCAAGCCATACCGCTTTTCTGATGACCGATCCCTTCGGGGTTCGGGAAGGGTGGGACAGACACGCAACAGGGTCGACCGACACCGACACTACGGTACCAAGACTAGGACCGAGGGAAAATGGGGAACATTAGTTAGGTTCAAATCTAAAGCGAACAGTGGGTAATTAAATAATGTACTGTAGGAATTTATATTGTCGTATATTATTGTGAATATTTGGTGTATATTGATGTGGGGAAGCCCAACTTATTCTCAATCAGGATTCAATCAAGATTCAACTATAGGAAAGTTACATTAAAAGATTATATCCAACCAATGCAACCTTTTGTCAACCGCAATCCTGCATTTAAGAAAGTACTCCTTCTCCACTCCCAATATCCGGTGACTGGCCGGAATCCCGTGGTTTAAAAATTCCACCTCCAGCATCGGCGTTTTCCCCCATGGTGTCGGGAATAACGGCAACAAGTTGTACAACATTTAACCCAGGAGTGAAGAGAGAGTAGACCCAGTAATTTGTACAACATTTAACCCAAGAGTGAAGAGAGAGTAGACCCAGTAAGTTGTACAACATTTAACCCGAAAGTGGAGAGAGAGTAGACCCAGTAAGTTGTACAACATTTATCCCGAAAGTGGAGAGAGAGTAGACCCAGTAAGTTGTACAACATTTAACCCGAAAGTGGAGAGAGAGTAGACCCAGTAAGTTGTACAACATTTATCCCGAAAGTGGAGAGAGAGTAGACCCAGTAAGTTGTACAACATTTAATCCGAAAGTGGAGAGAGAGTAGACCCAGTAAGTTGTACAACATTTAACCCGAAAGTGGAGAGAGAGTAGACACAGTAAGTTGTACAACATTTAACCCAGGAGTGAAGAGAGAGTAGACCCAGTAAGTTGTACAACATTTAACCCAGGAGTGAAGAGAGAGTAGACCCAGTAAGTTGTACAACATTTAACACAGGAGTGAAGAGAGAGTAGACCCAGTAGGTTGTACAACATTTAACCCAGGAGTGAAGAGAGAGTAGACCCAGTAAGTTGTACAACATTTAACCCAGGAGTGAAGAGAGAGTAGACCCAGTAAGTTGTACAACATTTAACCCAGGAGTGAAGAGAGAGTAGACCCTGTAAGTTGTACAACATTTAACCCAGGAGTGAAGAGAGAGTAGACCCAGTAAGTTGTACAACATTTAACCCAGGAGTGAAGAGAGAGTAGACCCAGTAAGTTGTACAACATTTAACCCAGGAGTGAAGAGAGAGTAGACCCAGTAAGTTGTACAACATTTAACCCAGGAGTGAAGAGAGAGTAGACCCAGTAAGTTGTACAACATTTAACCCAGGAGTGAAGAGAGAGTAGACCCAGTAAGTTGTACAACATTTAACCCAGGAGTGAAGAGAGAGTAGACCCAGTAAGTTGTACAACATTTAACCCAGGAGTGAAGAGAGAGTAGACCCAGTAAGTTGTACAACATTTAACCCAGGAGTGAAGAGAGAGTAGACCCAGTAAGTTGTACAACATTTAACCCAGGAGTGAAGAGAGAGTAGACCCAACAAGGTGTCCCACAATTAATTCATGAGTGAACAGGAATTTTTCCGCACGTTAGTCTTAATAGTTTCGGTTCCAAAAGCAATGGTATCCAAAAAATAATGAGTTTGAATATCAAGTTACCATAAACCATAAATTATATTAGGTAAATACAAGAAGCACCATAATACAGTTAGTTTATGTTCGAGGGACAACAACCATAATCATTTGAGTACCAGGGGAAAAATGTCGTCGAAATAGAACAATAACAAACCACCGCGCATACTAGAGCAGCAACTTAAACGATAACAATATAAATAATTATATAACATCACATACAAAAAAATAAATAACCATATAAATGCATATAATATCAGATGGATAACAATTAGTGATTTCTAAAAAACCAGAATTTATAAATTTCAGAAAATCTTAATTAGCCTAAATTCATTATATTAGTTTTTAAACCCCGTTCTAGGTTGTTGAAGTGCTGTTTGACATTGTTATAATAATATTGACTGTGGTACAATATTGTTTATTAACTTTAATTAATTAAACTTAACAAAAAGTAATAATTAAACTGTGTTCAGTTAATTTTTATTTATTGTTTTGGTTAGCATGTACAACAGAGTTGATAAAAATCGTGATTTTTAAAAAAAAATCAGATTTTTTTTATTTAATTAATATAAATAATTTTATTTATTTATTTTTTAGTTAAATCAGATTTTATTTGAGAACATTGTTCTTCACTTCTGGCTTCATCAATGCACGAATGTTTAAACGGGATCCCGAACCCGATCCCGAAAAACAGGGATCCCAGTGATGAATCCAATCCCAGTCCCGATCCCGACTTTTTTGGAACGGGATCCCAAAGTATATACCGGTATAGTTAAGTAAATTTGTTGAATATCTAAAAAATTGTTCCAGCAGAACGAGAACAGGAATGTTTTGATTATGCCTATATAGAATTTTTATGTCAGTAAACCTTTCAGCAGTGTAAGATAAAGTGAGTGTTACCCAAAACCGGCCTCATATACTATGAACTTTAAGGAATTTAATCCAAATTTCAGAAATTGCAATCCCGATCCCGAAAATTTGCAATCCCAATCCCGAAAAACGGGATCCTAAGAGTGCTAATCCCGGTCCCGAACCCGGAAATCCCGAAAAGTCTGATCCCCTTTAAAC
>JAUCBJ010004851.1:0-116790 GCA_032718475.1 Nemertoderma westbladi | reverse complement strand
ATACTGCCATATATTGTTTTCCAGTTTTGGTTCAGCCATTTTGAAATTATATCAATTAATATCAAAAAAACCCATGTGGGGAGACATGACGCCTGAATGTGAGGGAGACTTGAAGCCTTCAATGCTGACGTCTACCTAGAGATACACCCACGTAGAGAACCATTACACCAGAGCACTCCAACTAGTTGAGCGGCACTTACACAGACCAATCTATCAATGTAATGTGAATACAATGGTGTTCGCGCTTTCAGACCTTTGGCAGTTTAACCCGCCAAATTAGGATGTCTTCTAGATAATAAATCGCTTTAGCCTCTAACAAGTATTTGATTCACTACACTAGTTGAAACCAATCTGTGCGCGATCATTCACCCGTAGGATATACCCGGGAGATTGACTTCGAGGGCTTAATCGTATTGCTATGTAAGCCTAATGTATTATTCGACTGACAGTATTATATAATCTCTGACAATATTATTCACCTTCGGGGAATATTAACAGTTCCTTTAGGACGTGGCGCTCTATCTATATAAACAGAGTTATGACTTAAACTACTCACAACGATATGGCTTAGTTACAATTCACATATATGGCGCATTCTTTAGGAAATGCTTCGTTATCAGTCTCACTCATACACAATGCTGCACAATACTGCACACTAATCTGCCGATCTTCACTGATTTTAGTCACATATAAAAGGAACACAGACCGACTCATGTAGGGTCTATCAAATAACATTAGATTCACTTCAAACCACTTTAACATAAGTCGCAATCGTTATATGTAACCTTTCTCTCTTACCTTCGGTATATCAAGAATATTGGGTTTCGGGGTTATTTCTCGTTATCCCAAATATAATAATTCATCAACAAATATAATGAATAACCGACAGCAAAGCAGTAATGTTAAGTTAAGTTGCACAGTATGGGCCAGTTAACCAGTGATAACCAGTGATAACGGATATATGTCCTTATAATTAAGCCTACTAGTGTTAGGCTAAAGCAGAAAAGCACAAAATATTCCAAAGCCGCTCTCTCCTGGCTCAGGACAGAATGTAAACACTGCCCATACAGCATTGCGTGATTTCTAGGAAATTTCTGTACAAGAACAGTAAAAACGCTCTGATTGGTTGACTGAACTGAGAGATGCCGTAGAACAAAGAAAGTCGACACGTATGAATATCAGCTGTTAACCGTCGTCATAGTAACTACTGTTCAAGAGTAGCTATCCCCTTTTGCGTCACGGAATTGCCATAGAATCATCAACTATGCCTTCCACAGTACACATACGGAAGAAATAGCTCTTAGATCCTCTAAAAACACCGATACAGCAATAATACGGCCTCTTACGCCTATTAAACCAACTACAGAGTATTTTACGGGAAAAATAAGGAAAAATAACCGGGCAATTCAGCAAAAGCTTTTACACCGCTCCCAGAAAATGGGATTTTCAGTCTATAAAATATAAAAATCACAGTTTCTAAAACATAAAGATACTCTAAACAGTTAGTTTTCTTTGCGCGGACGGCGTTTACGCAGTTTCCCGAGGCTAGCCAGAGTCCTTTTCTCTTTGGGGCGAGCCACTTTACTAGGAAGGCTATAACTCCTGGGTAAAGGGTGCAATACAATTGCATTAGAAGGTTTGGGTTTACGGTCGGTGTCTCGTCCAGTTCGATATGCTTCTCCTCGAGCTGATTTTCCTCCGCTTGTCATGGGATACGTTCGTCCAAAACTCTCACAGAGAATAGGGTTTTCTAAGCTTGATATCTTCTTAGAGATTCGAGATTTCCCAATCGAACTGAGATAAGGCTAATTCGTTTATCGATTGGACTTACTGTTATAACTTACGTTTATCTGAACAAACGCAGATTTCTTTTTTGATCTTTATAGAATAGCGTTTAACTCGTTTCGTACAACGCTCTCCTTCACCTTGATGAAGGGTTGTATCGCGTTAAACGGGGACGACCATACGGTTGGATAGTGATATTAGGTGTCCGCGTCACAATCCGGCTAGGTAAGATGGGCGGCTAGCTAGAAATCACTGTCGGAGTGTTACCGATTAATTGTTAGGGTAGCACTAGATCTTTGAACAGTGAATACAGTCCGCGAGGATCCGCGACACCACCAGGATCGCAGGTCTGAGGTCCAACTAAGGAATGAGGAGGTTTGACCGAGTATTCCGGGACTCTGATCGTAGGTTTACTCCAGGATCGTTCGAGCCGAGTGAGCATAGGTGATACGTCAAACAAGTTTCGCTCGAAACTCCAGTAAATATAACGAACACAACTGTGTTTAACACAACGTTTCCGTGGATGTTTATGTCTTTCCGTTTATTGGCTGGGTCTAGGGCATTTATCGTAATAATACCAAAGACGCACGTCTTGAAGGAGAAACGCGGGTGATATTTATTTGTTGTTACAATGCTTCTATCAAGAATTCCAAATATATGTTGGAGTTACCGCGTTTATTTGTTTCTTTAATGTCTTTTCTTTCGAGTCGATTTCGAATAGGATTTTCGCATTAGAATTTTGGTTTATCGTTTCGACTCCTCTGGGTAGGATATGTTCGACATAGTCCGTATCGTGTAAATCGATAGAATGGCCAATGGTTAAGAAGTCCATATACATACCATTACAATGCGTGTAGCGAGCGGTGAATTTTCCATAGTCCAATTCACGCGTAAGTTACTTCCAGGAAATCGTAGGTTCGATATAATGACCATCATCCTTCGTAGTAGTTGGACTAGTATCACCGCGTATCAAGCTATCAACAAACGCTTGAAAGTAGAGTATATCGCTCCCTGATACCAAGACCAGCTTCTATCAACTCCGTCATATCTGCTATATATGAGTTTATTGGTTCACGGTCTTTGACATAAGTGACCATTATTACCGTAATGTGTGTGTGTGTGTGTGTGTGTGTGTTAGTGTGTGTGTGTGTGTGTCCAGAGCGATATCTCAGTTATTTATTAATCAATCGAAACAAAATTTGGACAAAAGTTAGATATAGGGATGGCGAAGGCTCATACAAAAAATTGGGTGTCGAGATGGTATTTGTGCGATGTGAGCGCTATATTTGCGTGTTTTCGCATGGTTTAGGAAAAAGCTATCTTGTCATAGGGAACGCAATGAATGATTCTGATATTTGGCATGGAGGTACCTGAATTATTTCTAAATCGATTAACGGAGGCCGATTTTTAAATTTGGACCTACATTATGACCTAATTGAAGATTTAATTAAGGTAATTAATTAGCACTGCTAGTACTGTCTGATTGTCTGCCTGTAGTAGGCATACCGGACCGGTACTACCTGACCACTGTAGGCCTATCTGCCTATCTTCATACTGTCATAGGTCAGTACAGCAGTAGGCTGGTAGGTCCTAGCCTAGCCCTAGCAGTGAATATAATATTTCGCCATGTTCGCAGGCGACTTCGCACTGACTACCGGTAGGCCTATGCAGCTATGCTATGAGATTAACCGTCCAGTCGTTCAGATGCATATGGTACCGGTACCGGAACGGGTTACGGTTTAATCCTGCATTTGTCAATTACGACAATACCGGTACGACTTTGAGTACCGCTGTACCGGTACGCGGTAGCCTACCGTTACCGGTTGACCGGTAGGCGTAGGCGGTAGACCTACGGTGCGATGGTAGCCAGCCGGTAGGTGGTAGGCTTACCGTACCGGTATAAATGTTGGCGGATGGCGGGATGACGTCGTGTGGCGCGTAATTACTTACCGGTTGCCGGTAGACGCCTACCCAACTCGTAACTGGTGGTCGTGGTCGTGGTGGGATGAGCATGAGGTCGCCTACGATGGGAACAAGTGAAAAGGAAACATAGGCCTACCCGAACGAAAACGTATTATTATTGTACTGATTAAGTAGGAGGACCGTGAACCCTCCAGGCTTGCCAGCTTGTTAATATTATAACGAGTTTATATTTAGGCTAGCGAGCGTCGCTGCCTACCCCAATCAGCCCCCGGACAGTGCGAGATCCTCAGCGCAGATGTGTCGTCGCCGCTGTACTTTCGCCAACGACGTAGCCGCACAACGACAACGACAACCGGCACAAGTCACTCGACTGTCCGTCCCAAAGGCTTAGATACACCTCAGGTTCTTACTGGAGAGTTAGGGTTACTTTCACAATTGCGACTCGCTACTGTAAACACACCTTAGTAGTAACATTCGCCTATAAACTCACAAATTACACACACTCGGGTCACTTGTCCGTTAGTCAGTGCCTTCCAGAATGTCACGTTATTATCATGTATCCTTGGATACTAGCAGTGCGCTATTTATTCCCTATGCTATTCAATGGGACAAGCTTTCTATTGTTCTTTTAACTCAATTCTAATTCTAGCGTGGTTGTTGCTATGGTGACATTATGCAAAGCTAGCGGTAGAATTAGGGTAATTCCAATGCATACAGATCTGGGATGTTATTTAATAGTAATTCTTTAATGGTCAATGTCCTGTTTTATACATGGCTTTATGAATTTTATCGGCTATTGACTATGTTTGGGAGACTTTCGCACACTCATACGCATAATAAGATAAATCTCCGCTCCCTTGATCTATTAATTAATGGAATTTTGGGAATGTTATAAATTGCGTAAAAATGGCAATTTATTAAATTCATTAAAAGGCATGAATTTAAATTTATTCCCTGAAATTTTATTATTTGATAATTAAATTGACATATTTTGATTCTATAACATGTCTGGGGACACAAGATCCTTAATTCTATGAAAATTGTCTTTTTAAGAATATCGGTAAATGCTACGATATCTTAATTGACTAGAATTGTTGAAGGATCTGAATTTTACAGATTTTGATTTATTAGATTTGCAAATATTAAATAATTAATATTTGAGATGGGCACCAATTTATTCCAGAACTTGTCTGGGGACGTTAACCACTGATTCTAGAATTTGTCTTTCAAGTATATCGGTGGGTGCCGCGATATCTTAATCGACTAGAATTACAGATGGTCAAAGGGTTTAACAGATTTATTTTGCGTTATACGCTACTGTTAAAGGGACATCACGCTACTATATGTATTATTTAATATACGGTATGAGAGCAATATCGCACGAAGCAATGTCAGTGTGAAGAGGCAAGTCGTTTCCAAGGTCTACCCAGAGCTTGGTTTAGCCGAGACACGAGGATCTGAACTTTGCATTCCTAATACTCTGCCTACCAATAATACTTAAATATAGTAGTGGCTTTATTGTACTTTAATAAGTACGGACATTTCATCTTACTGTAGTTACGTATTTATAATATAATACGGACAGTAAGGAAGGAGGAAAAGAATTATTTCTTGCCGTCGCACTAAATATAATATATACGTAATTAAGTAATAAACGCGAATATATATTGCACTAATCTACTAAATAATCTCTAAAATACCACACTACTAAATAAAATTAAATAAAACGATTAAAATAAAATTACATAATAATACATACATAAATATAAAAATAAAACAAATACAAAATAATAGAGTCACACACCCACTCCATATGTTGTTACGTTATGGAGTCCCTAGATGTTTGAAGGATTAGGGAGGTGGTCGTGGGAAGAGAATCTTGCCTTCCACAGTTTCCGGAGAGTCCTCCATTCCCTTCCGGTAAACACAAACGACCGACTGGGTGATTGAGTCGCTGCATCCCGAATACAATTCCAGGTTTCCTCTTCGTCCTGGAATAGTGACGATAGAAACATCGCTCTAGGTACACGACGGCCTTACAAAGCCGATTCCAGGAGCTATAGTGGTCCGTCGCTCCCTGCAGGAGAGGTGAGAGTCCCTGCGAGACGTCTGATGTTCCAGAGCTCCAATCGCTCTCTCTGATCTTCATGAAGGATCCACTCGCGGTGGGGAGGTCCAGATCCACGGCGTCGTCCCTGGCAATATGTAATACCGACAGATCTATCCCGGGTTCAAATAACTCCGATCCACCCGTCCGGGTTTTAGGTTTGACTTTCTCCGCTCCCTTGGCTGGTCTAATCTCAGTCGGAGTAAGATGGGGAGGCCATTCATCCTCCTTACTCAGGAAGTCGGGTTCACCTAACCGGTCTGTAGTATCTGTCAGTTCTTGAGGAGTTGCTCCTCTGGAAGCGATGTCAGTTGGATTAAACTTCTTGGGGCAATATCTCCATTGATCTACATTGGAGCTAATATCGTCATTATCTGAGGAGTATGGTGTTCCCTCAGTTGGGTCGTCTCCCTCACTAGTATCATCTTCCCATTCACTCACCTGGCAGACGCGATCTTGAAGCAGTCTTTCTCTGAGCGTTCTTCGGGAAGGTCCAGTAAGGTACCAACCTACTCTAGTTCTTACCGCATAGGTCTGAAGTGGTTGCGGTTGAGCAGGTCGTTTCTCCAATGTCTCCAGCGCCTCATGCGCGTTTTGACCGATTAATATTTGTACTCCAGGATAATCGGTGTCGAATCTAGGAATGTTAAGTTGTTGGGCATGATCATCTTCGTCCCAATTATAAGGTTCCACTTGGGTGGTAGCGAAGATCTTTATTGCCACCATTTTGACTGACCTTATACTGTGTTCTCCTAGTTTATCCTGTGGAGTGGACAACTCACCTATATAATAGTCGGCAGCCACAGCAGATTTCCAAACCTGCATGATCCCTGACATGTTTAGCTTGGTTCGGAACTTGGGTTGTCCAGCAAAGATGTCTTCGGCTAGTTCTTTATCGATGAATGTTCCTGTGCTGCCGGAGTCCAGGAGGGCGTTCACTATATAGCTCTTCTGAGGTCCGTGGACCCGTAACTGGACTACAGGAAATTCTCGGATTCCTACATTTGAAGTTGGCGCTTTCCAAGATTGTTGTTGATCTGAAGTAGTTAGGGTGAGGTCGCTGTCTGTGTCTTTCTCATACATGAGTGCTCGATACACTGCGGTGGTGTTTATTAAGTAACAGGATTCGTTTTGGTCAGAGAATTCGTCCGTATAGAATCCTTCCATCTCAGATTGATCAGTGTCGTTCACATCACTGAATTGGACATGTAGTTCGGAATCACTCACCTGACTCGGACTATTTCGCTCGAATTCAGTGTGCAACAAGATATGATGTTTCGCACCGCACTTTGCACACCTTGCGTCGGAGTAACAGGTTCGCCGTTGGTGTCCTCGTCTGAGGCAATTATAACACAACCGCTTATCCCACATGACTTCCCGTCTCTCTTTTAATGATTTCTTTAAGAATTTATCACACGCATTTAAACGGTGGGGCCCGTCGCACAGCACACATTTGGGCTTGATGTTACTTACTTTAACATGTGCTGTGTGGTGCACGTTCGTTCTTTCCTTGGGCTTTCTCACCTGAATTCTCTTGGGAGACGTAGGAGGAGTTTTTCTTACCTGTTCTCTCCTGTCATTGGTTCGAGACTTGAATTTACTTACCTGGTCTTTAGGCGTTTTATTGACATAAGATCTTTCAGTGTCTTTCCCGCTATCCTCTCCTTGAGAAGTCTGGCTTTCGCCGTCGTCTGTATAACACACTGGTGTTACCCTTCTCCTAGAAACGGGTTTCTCACTTACCTTGTTTTCCAGTGTCTTCTCTCTGGACTGCCTTAGGAGCTGTAATTTCACTTCTCCATCTAAGAATGACATGAGATCAGCCATGGTAGGGTCTTGTCGTTGTTGTTCCATCATATATAACACTTTCTTATCCCAGCGTGTACCTACTCCACCCTTCGGTAAAGTAGAAGCCACTGCTCTAATAACCATAGCACTCTGATACTCATGAGACTTACCTAGCCAATCTAATTGTCTGCAGATCTCCTGAATCTCATCGGAAAACTCTATAATCCCGCTGCTAATAAACTTTCGGGGCGCTACTAACTTTGCATACAAATACCCAGCTATATTATTCCTATTACCATACCTGATGTTTAGTGTATCCCAAACTTGTCTTAATCCGTCTGGATGTCCAATAAACTTTAACGCCATTAACTTGGGAGATCCTTCCAAGCACTCGATGAGGAATCTAAGTTTCTCTCCATTAGATAGTACAGAGTTCTGTATGTTATCTTTGTAATATTCATTAAAAGGTAACCATTTCATCTCATCTCCATTGAACTTGACGATCTCTCCCACCTTCACCGCTTGCCGGGCTTCGGTTCTAGCCATTTGACGCGTAAAACTTTCTTGGGCCATCGTGTTATTTAATATCGAGTTATCGGTATATAAATTTCTCGGATTATGATCAGGTCTATAGGGAATGTCATTATCAACAGGTCTATAATTACCCTTAATAGGGTTCACTATAGGAGTTTCTACTTCGCTAGCAGTATATATGCGTGTAGGCTCCACACCTTGCGCATGAGATACTTCAGACCTAACAGGTTGACACATTGTTACCGAGGGTGGTGGTATACCCCTTTGTGTATTTACTAATTTATCGCGTTCTAGCGCGATACTTTGCTGCACTTCTTGCAACTCTAGCCTACTTTCCCTTACTGTGCCCTTGAATTGCTGAACAGTCTCCTGCATCTGCCCGAGCAGGAGATCCATCCCCCGCCGTCTCTCGTCCACCCATTCGACCGCCGAAGCGGGAGTCGCCAACGTTGTAGCGGGCGGACGCGGGACAACGGGCGACAAATCATGAATATTTCGCTCGGGGTCCAGGACCTGAACTGTCTCCTGGGCAGTTCTACTGGGCACAGGTAGCTTAGTGCTATGCAGAGGGAATTTAGAGGTAGCTTCAGGGAGCACAGGTGTGTCTATCACCGAAGGGGTGATTTCAAAAACAGGCCTAATTATTTCAGGCTCATCTACTATAGTAGGGAGTCTTTCTATTTTAATTATTTGGTCTGTGGGCTCTGTACTACCTAAGTTGGTGTTATTTAGTTGCCTTCTAACAGCTGGAGGCAAATCAGGCAATTTCTGACGGTGGGATGTTCTTCTACGTCTGCTTAGACGAGATCTATTTCCTTTGCCTTCAGTATCGGTGGTATCGCCTTCCTCAGATGATGTATATCCCTGTCTTTTGGGAGTAGATCGATTCATCATCTGCATATTACTAGCTGTTAACTGTTTATTTATGCAGTCTTGATTCTCCTGAATGTTTTCCAATTATAATTGGGTGGTTTCTTCAGTCGCTCTCCGTTCTGCTTCTGCCACTGCCTCTGCCGCCTTTCTTTCAGCTTCGGCCGCTTTTGCTTCTGCCGCTGCCGCTGCCGCTTTTGCCTCTGCCGCTGCTTCTGCCGCTGCCGCTTTTCTTTCTGCTTCTGCAGCTACCACTGCTGCTTTCTTTCTGTCTTCTATACGTTTTTTCTTTACTTGTTCTTCTTGGACTCGTGTCAGGCGGAGTTGTTCATCAAATTTAGCCTGATTCGCAGCCCTCATTTCCACATCGATGGCATCCAACACACGCTGAGTTCCTTCGCTATTAGGGCTAAGTCCATCTAACCTTCTCCTCAACTCGTCATCACCTAAAAAACGTTGATAGTCTGACAGATAGATGTCAATGGCATCTCTCTTATGCGGTTTCTCTGCCGTCGCTTCACTTTCCACTTGGGAAAAAGTAGCGTCTGTTGATTCTCCATGGGTTGAGCGCTCCTCCAGCTGAGCTTTCCACTGAGCTGTTCCTTGAACCTGGCGACTCACCCATTGAAACCAAGTCGTTACGGCTGATTCGCAGAATTCTTTCTCTAACTTGATAAAGCAGT
Organism: Nemertoderma westbladi; assembly: GCA_032718475.1. Taxonomy (NCBI): domain Eukaryota; kingdom Metazoa; phylum Xenacoelomorpha; order Nemertodermatida; family Nemertodermatidae; genus Nemertoderma; species Nemertoderma westbladi. Next base: position 107,100 of record JAUCBJ010004851.1, on the reverse strand, counting down.
TGTCCCTGCTCTTGAGGTCCTTGAGGTTGTTGTAACAGTTGTTTTTCTACTCGCTCCATAGAGCTGAAGAATCCCTGTGCGTATCCGGCTGCGGACCTCTTCCACACAGCTGGATCGATGGTTTCCTTGGCTACTCCCATCCGGTGTATGTCTTCCCAGGCAGCTTCTGATAAATCAAACGGGAGTCCAGGTCCGGGGAAGTTCCATTGCGACTCGACCATGGACTTCAGTTCTTCCCTTGTGTATCCCTCATAACTATCTTTAGTTGAGCGCTTACTTCTCGCCCAATCGATCTGGTGTTCTTCCACAGCGATCAATAACCTAGTGAGTACGGCTGCAGGAAGGATGAGAAGGGGATCCGAATAAACCGCATCCGTCATCCTTGCTCCGCGCTCGGGTGTCAGTTCTACAGTGTCTTCACTACTGGAACTGTCGGGCCGCTGAGAAATAATTTCTTGGCTCACGGGTTGTTGCTGTTCCGCTGCTTCTTGGTCCCGCTTGACCTGAGCTCGAGTGCCTATGATAGACCTACGATGTTGGACCAGCCTAGGTTCTGTTATTACTACAGGAGGGATGACCTTCCTCACAGTGGGAGGTGAACTGAACTTACGACTAGACGGTTCTACGCCTCTATCTGAGTCGCAGATAGTTATATCTAATAAACTGTCTGACAGGTTCTGCTTAGTATCAGACATGTTTATGTGTACAGTTGAATGCCTACTGCTATATTACAGTCTAAGCAAGTCTAGTAATTCAGTATTAACTGCTAGCCTAGTAATTAATTACCGATACTGCTACTCAGTGTAGCGTGATATATATAATATATTAGAATACCGGTATGCTTTTATAGTATATATAACTATATAAGTATTATTACAGACTAGGTTTATCACAGAATACCGGTATAATTTTAGTACAAATATATATAAATATATAATAGGCCTATCGGGAATACTGGTATACAGCTTACAGTTTGTAGTATATATAATTCTAGACTAGAATTAATTACAAGTACCGGTATAATTTCAGCCGAAATTTATAGAAATAAAGATAATAGGCCTATCGTAAATACCGGTATATCAATTATTTTAAATAATTGAATTTCTGAACTTTAGGGTTACTTGGTTACTTTACTTACTTTATTACCGCTATTTGAGCAGTAGTCCAACTGATATTGAGACCTAATAGTTGTATGATAGGCCTACTATTTATAAATCGTTAGATTTGATTTATAAGATATATATATACCCGTTTTAATGGGTTTTGTCAATGTTTGAAATAAATGTTATTATTTCTGGGGAGTAATCACTACACAAAGCGGTGCGCTTTCAGTGAAGTGTTACTTATAGGACACTAAAACAAATAATGCTAATTTACATAAGTTACTTAATACTACAAATTACGTACAATTCGGGTGAGATTGCAATCTCTAAATAAACACAAAAATTTACAAAAACACAAAATACGAATTTTCAGGGTAATTTTACAAGAAGTCTACAAACCAGCCTAACAAAGGGTTAGAATCTGGTTATTACAACGGACAGGGTACTGCGGTATTTGAAAATAATACGTAGTAGTAAATACACTGCGTTGTCCAGATAGGAAAATACCACCGCCTGACGACCTATAGCCGTATCGCTATAGGTACTACGTTATGTATCACGGAGTGTTCCTACCTAGAAGTTAATAGAGCTAATCGAACGTGCCTATCAACCACTTTACAACACAAATATAATGCCTACACTAATTACTTTCGGAAAGCACTGTACACTAAACCCTAAATTAGGTACGAGTACTTGTACAACATATAATCAGTAGTTAAATATACTTGAACAGCTAAAAGAACCACGGCATCTGCTGGAGTGACCGGTGCACAAAATCACCAGTCTTTACCTACGCCAAGCAGCCCGTGTAGTACCGGGGTTAATTTAACTATAGCGGTATGTATAACAAACACAATTATTGTAGGAACAAACTTGGGGAATGAATGTTGCGAATAGTCGCATAAACTCTGAATAATAAATATTACGCTACGCGTACAAACCACTCAAACAAAATGCAGACCAAACACTGACAGACTACTATCAAGCCCAAATAAACTACAGGACATGTAGACTCCGAAATGGTTAGGTAGTATGCGTTCTAACCCAGTAGTACGACTTATTCTTTAGTTGGGGGTTTACCTTACAGCTTTGGCTGCCCCTACTTCCTAACCGTTCTTTATCGGACAGAGGCTCTACACACACTGCAATCCGTTCAGACCTAATAACAGCCAGACAACTATCCAGCCTACAAATTATCTAAATAAATATTATACGCTACCTGTACAGACTACACAAACAAAGTACAGACTAAACGATGGCAGACTACTCTCAAGCCTAAATAAACTACAGGACATGCAGACTCCGAAATGATTAGGTAGTATGCGTTCTAACCCAGTAGTAAGACTTATTCTTTAGTTGGGGGTTTACCTTACAGCTTTGGCTGCCCCTACTTCCTAACCATTCTTTATCGGACAGGTGATCTACACACACTGCAATCCGTTCAGACTTAACAGCAATCAGACAACAGCCCAGCCTACAAATTGTCTGTACAATATGATCAGGCTTACACGCCTTCTGTTCAATACTGGCCTACAAACAAATTAAACTGACAGAAATAAGTAAGCTCCAAAAGAAACAAGGGGTGTACAGTCCCTAATCTCTTAAACAGCCTACCGGTATACAATAATCAAATCGAATAATACTAATGTACTTATACGGGAAGTACCGGTTAGGACAGTTGGGCCTACGGACCTACAGAAGTACCGTTCAGGTTTACCGGTTGACCGGTACTTTCAACTTTATTGCTTACTGCAATAAAGAAGCATATATCCGTTATTGTTCGCGCTTTCAGACCTTTGGCAGTTTAACCCGCCAAATTAGGATGTCTTCTAGATAATAAATCGCTTTAGCCTCTAACAAGTATTTGATTCACTACACTAGTTGAAACCAATCTGTGCGCGATCATTCACCCGTTGGATATACCCGGGAGATTGACTTCGAGGGCTTAATCGTATTGCTATGTAAGCCTAATGTATTATTCGACTGACAGTATTATATAATCTCTGACAATATTATTCACCTTCGGGGAATATTAACAGTTCCTTTAGGACGTGGCGCTCTATCTATATAAACAGAGTTATGACTTAAACTACTCACAACGATATGGCTTAGTTACAATTCACATATATGGCGCATTCTTTAGGAAATGCTTCGTTATCAGTCTCACTCATACACAATGCTGCACAATACTGCACACTAATCTGCCGATCTTCACTGATTTTAGTCACATATAAAAGGAACACAGACCGACTCATGTAGGGTCTATCAAATAACATTAGATTCACTTCAAACCACTTTAACATAAGTCGCAATCGTTATATGTAACCTTTCTCTCTTACCTTCGGTATATCAAGAATATTGGGTTTCGGGGTTATTTCTCGTTATTCCAAATATAATAATTCATCAACAAATATAATGAATAACCGACAGCAAAGCAGTAATGTTAAGTTAAGTTGCACAGTATGGGCCAGTTAACCAGTGATAACCAGTGTGATATTAAGTGTGAGTTGAGATAACGGATATATGTCCTTATAATTAAGCCTACTAGTGTTAGGCTAAAGCAGAAAAGCACAAAATATTCCAAAGCCGCTCTTCCTGGCTCAGGACAGAATGATAACACAGCCCATACAGCATTGCGTGATTTCTAGGAAATTTCTGTACAAGAACAGTAAAAACGCTCTGATTGGTTGACTGAACTGAGAGATGCCGTAGAACAAAGAAAATCGACACGTATGAATATCAGCTGTTAACCGTCGTCATAGTAACTACTGTTCAAGAGTAGCTATCCCCTTTTGCGTCACGGAATTGCCATAGAATCATCAACTATGCCTTCCACAGTACACATACGGAAGAAATAGCTCTTAGATCCTCTAAAAACACCGATACAGCAATAATACGGCCTCTTACGCCTATTAAACCAACTACAGAGTATTTTACGGGAAAAATAAGGAAAAATAACCGGGCAATTCAGCAAAAGCTTTTACAAATGGAGTGGCCAGGGAGAAAGAGAGAGAGGCCTTGATATACCCAGCCAAGCCAACCAACTCTTCCTTCCTTCTTTGCAATGTAGTTAGTAGCCCGCCAACTGGGTGATTGACAGGTTAAACAAGATGCCACTTCGTCAGAAAGCGGCACACATCAATAGAATTACAGGAAAATAATTAATATATGCCTGGATTGAAAATTATACAAGATATTCATTAATAAAAAGTACCTTCCCGCGTTAAATTTTAATGCAATTTTAATGAACTATTATTTATTCAGTTCTTGTTGGGAGAACCATGTGAACGACCACCTAAAGCTGTATCAGGTCAGGTCAGGTCCCCAGATCCTGCTACCACTATGGCAGTAATGTGGTACTACCTGTAGCTGTCAGCCCAGTAGGGCAGGCCCGATAAGCATAGCCTATTCAATATTCATTATTTAGTTGATCAAGAGTGGGTTGGTTCAGCCCCGTCAACTAAATAAGTCATTGAGGGCTATAGCGCCTAGGGCACCATTGAAGGCAAAGGCTTCCGCATCTGCATTAGAGATGATACACGCCCCGCCCTGTCTATACTGGATGCTCCTCTACCAGTGTTAGGTAACCTAACCCAGGAGGCACACTTGGTTCAGGGTGTAACAAATGGACCCCTACAGTCGGCAGCTGGGCTGTAGGCCATGGATAGGCGGAAGGTAATCAACCAACGGCTAGACATGCTGACAAGGTCGGCGGAAGGTAATCAACCAACGGCGACCTACTGCGAAGACGCTTGTAGGAGTTGCGACCACAAGCAGTTTACTCCCGCAACTGAAAGATATGAGTATGAGAACCCTCCAGGAGAAATACCGGCTCGGTCGTCGCCCGGGTCAACAAGGACCGCGTCCCTCAGTGGTACACCAGGCTGGGGTCGATAAATTGGCTACTGGAACAGAAGACAGAGAAGAAAGAAGAACCAACCTGTTGAAATGTAAAAAGACACTAAAGATTGCTACAATGAACGCACGCACGCTGAAAGCACAGCAAACAGGGTGACATGGTTGCTCTGGCAATGGAATATAACATCGACATCATCTGCATCCAAGAACATCGGATTTGTCATGAAGACACTGCCATGAAGTACAATGACATTGGAAATGGATGGACGTTAGTAACAAGCTCAGCAGTAAGAAACTCGGCCAATGCATCAATTGGTGGAGTAGGAATTCTGCTAAGCCCATTTGCACTTAAGACCCTAAACAACATCGAATCTATAAATTCCAGGGTTATGATCGCAACATTTGATGGGAATCCCAAGACAACAGTTATATGTTGCTACAGTCCAACCAATGCATCAGAGCCAGAACAAGCAGTCAAGTTTTATGAAGAACTGACTGGACTTATTAAGGACATCCCGAAATACAATGTTAAAGTCATTGCTGGTGACCTGAATGCGCAAATTGGCCCAGAAGACATCAAGGGTTACACCTACAACACCAGTTCTAACAGAAATGGGTACTTACTTTTAAACCTAATGGAAGAATGTGAATTGATACCAACAAACAACACGAGTAAGGGGAAGCTATGGACCTTTCAATACCCTAATGGAACCAAAGCACAACTGGATTACATCCTTATAAACAAAAGGTGGAGAAATAGCATGATCAACTGCGAGGCATACAGCTCGTTCAACCTAATTGGTTCGGACCACAGAATTGTGACTGCAGAGATCAGACTCAGCTTGAGATCCAGCAAACCCAGGACAAGCAAGCAAATCAACTATGACTGAGAGAAACTCAGAACTGACAATGCTGTAAAGGATGCTTATACAGTAGAAGTTCAAAACCGCTTTGAAGCACTTCAGTCAATGGATGAAGACCAATCCACCGATTCAATATACCAGAATATAATAACAGCCCACAAGTAATCAGCTAAGAGGCATATCCCCCAGAAACCTAAACGAAAACAGTATGTGCCATGGCAAAACTCTGAGGTTACTTGTAAGAGAGAAGATCTTAAGATAGCCTACAAAGTTAAAACCGAACAACCGAAAACATTAACAAGGTTGAGAAAGCTAAGGACGATCTTAAATTGGCCTACAACATCAGCCAGGAAAAGTACATACAGGATAAAACTGAAGCAATTACAACTGCTCACATACAGCAACAATCAAGACTTACCTGGCAAACTGTAAATGAGGTATCTGGTCGGAAAAGTTGTGCAAAGGGGCGCCTCAAAGCCGATAGTCCTGAAGAACGTGTTGGGAAGTGGAAAATTCACTTCAGCAACTTGCTTGGGCAGCCACCAAACATCGAGGTCAGCCCTACAAGGAAAATATATGACAAGACACTACCTATACAGTAGAAACAGGGGACTTCACACCTGCCGAACTCCAAAGAAGCATTAAAAGCATGTCCAATAATAAAGCGAGTGGATTAGATGAAATCCCAGCGGAGGTATGGAAAACCGGAGTGCTAAATAGACCATTATTGAATGTTTGCAACCGGATGTTAAAAGGGGAAAAGCCACCACCAATTTGGACTAAAGGTCAACTAAAGCCTCTCCCCAAGAAAGGAGACCTCGGCATACCAATAAACTATCGTGGGATCTGTCTGCTTGTGGTAGCTGCCAAAATATAGAATAAAATGATTCTATATAGGATTAGGCCTCACATAGAGAAACTACTGCGTAAGAGCCAAAACGGATTTCGACCAAGTAGATCAACAATAGCTCAGATACTTGCACTACGGAGACTGATTGAAGGAATTAAGTCAAAGAATCTCCCCGCAGTCATGACTTTTGTGGACTTCAAGAAGGCATTCGACTCCATCCATAGAGGTAAAATGCTTGAAATCCTAAGAGCTTATGGAATACCAGAAGTAATTGTTGCTGGCATTGGATTGTTATATTGTGACACAGAAGCGCAGGTACTCTCACCAGATGATGAAACTGGGTTTTTTCTCAATCCTGGCTGGCGTACTGCAAGGTGACACATTATTACCATTACTATTTGTAATTGTGCTGGATTACGCAATGAGGACAGCCACAAAGGGTGAAGACCTGGCATTCACACTTCAAGAACGCAGAAGTAGTAGATATCCGGAAACTACAGTCACAGACACCGACTTTGCGGATGACATCGCCCTGCTCTCTAATACCCTAGCAGATGCACAGCTTCTACTAAATAAAGTGAAGAGGGCTGCTAAGGAGGTTGGAATGCATATAAATGCTACCAAGACCGAATCCATGACCTTTAATGGTGATGGAAACTTGACAACCATTGACAATAATCAACTAAGGAAGGTTGACGACTTCCAGTACCTTGGATCATGGATAGAGAGTAGCAAAAAGGACATAGAAGTTAGGAAAGCAAAGGCTTGGGTAGCTCTATCAAAAATGAATACCATCTGGAAATCAGATCTCTCCAGGCACCTGAAGACTAAGTTCTTTCGAGCCACAGTGGAAAGTGTATTTTTATACGGGGGTGAGACCTGGACACTGACTAAATCACTTGAACAATGAATTGATGGTTGCTACACAAGACTACTAAGGGCAGCCCTAAACATCAACTGGAGACAACACATGACAAATGCCGAGCTTTATGGTACAATACCACCTGTATCAACCACCCTCCATGAAAGCAGATTAAGATTCAGTGGGCACTGCTGGCGAAGTAAAGACGAGGTCATACCAGATCTACTTTTCTGGCAACCAACTCATGGAAAGCGTAGTCGTGGACGACCGGCCGTAACATATATAGATCAACTTGAAAGGGATACTGAACTTGGGAGAAACGAAATTGCGACAACTATGGAGAATCGGGAAGCCTGGAAGGATCTCATTTCCACTGTCCGAGTTCGCTCGACCTAGTAGTAGTAGTTAAGTTGGGAGAACCATGTGAACGACCACCTAAATTTGTATAAAATTTTGGATTAATATTTTAAGAATTTAACAATCGCATTTTTTGAATTTTTTTTGCTCTACTAGAAAATAGACATGTTGAACATGTAATTATTACACTTCCTCTGCATTTTTGAACGAATTTACAAGTATGCGAGGTGGGGTTCAAGTCTCCCACCCTAGGTGTCAAGTCTCCCCCCATTGAGGGAGACTTGACGCTTTTTCGAAAATACGAATAATTGGTTTAATAAAAAAAGTTTAAGAGTTGAAAATCTCAAACTCTCACATAATGATACAGTAGCAATCATAAATGTAATGTGAAAAAGTTAAAACGGCATTGAAAAATTTATTTATATGTTATTTAGAGCGATTATAACTCTCAAGTCTCCCTCACTCACCCTATATATATACAGAATAACAAAATTTGCAGAAATATTATTTGAAAGGGAAGCTCATTTTTATGTTAAGGACAGCAAATTGTTGATTCCTGTCGTAATAGAACAACTCGGGTCTGTCAATGTTTTCGTAAACAGTAATAAGACCGGCGTTGTCCAGCAACTGAGTAAACAATGTATGAGTAGTTGGATTTCTAATAGTGCAAGAAATATAAGCGCAGCGAGATGGATTGGCTGAGTTGCTGGTTGATAACAGATAATGGAGTAGGTTAACTAGACCTGGTAGACTCTCGGGGTCAAAGGTCACATCAGCGGCGACAATAATATCGTATACATCTCTGTCAACCGCTTGATCGCAATTAGACAAACTCCAATCAAGGGGCTGCACTCTAATGTAATCCTTTTGAAGCTGATGATTCTGTTTGCAATGAGAAGACTTTGAGTTGAGGCAGTTAATGCGAATATTCTCGCGTAAATTGTCCAGAACGTTTACGCTCGCGTCCGTAAACGTGTACCCCGCAGGAAGTGACGTCATACACGTAATTATACCGGACAAACCCGCGCCGCATCCCAACTCTAGGATTCGTTTACCGTCCGTAAGATGGAGTCGTGCACTCAACCATTCCGTCAGCGAGAAACCCGCTGGCCAGCTAACCAAACCGGTAGTTCCCCCAGATAGGGTGACAACGTTCTCGCGAATAGTCACGCAGCAGTCGCAGGGTAAAACGTAAGTCCGGAAGCAGTTGGTCTGCGAATCGGGTTGAGCCATAAGCGGAGAGAATCTTTCATACACCATGTCGCTAACTTCGGTAACATTATTAATGAGAAACTTGAGGAAGTTTATAAGATAAGTTCTCGAGGGTGGGAATTCCTTCGCTATTGGGTGGTCCACCGTTAGTTTCAGTATAGTGTCCTGTGCCGATGCGTCGCCGTTGCTATGGATATTGATGACTTCTTTAAATATTACCGACAACGGCCTCATAGAAAGGAAGTGTTTCGTTAACATTGATATAGATGGAGTACATGATTGGCTGGATTGGCATTGGATGTGAGGGATAAGGGGGTCGCGACCTTCTTTCGTCGCCATGGAAGAGTCAGACCCTCCGCCTCCATCAGTATCCATATGACAGCATGACACCCCCTCTGATCTAGGTATTCTGGAATTCATTTAATGGCTACCGCATGGCTACCGCCATGCTACACAGATGGAAGTAGGCCTACCGGTACTGAAGTTATGTATTGCCTCTATAACTGTAATCCGCCTATTGGAAGATGCTGACAGCTGACACCAGCTTAAACTACTGTAACTTTGAATTTCCCGCGCTGTGTATTTTATAAATCGTTACTAAAAATACACAATAATTTTTCTTGTTCGTTGAAATCACTCATTGTGTCCTCTGATTTTGACTTTTTACTGTTTTATGTCCTCCGGAAATTTACGATTAGGTTTCATGCCACCTGTATCTATACAGCTATACTGCTGTTCTCTTAGGCAACCAGTATTGTACCTGTATCAGTATACAGCAGTACTTTGCAGTATTGCTGTATTGTACAGTATGTACCCAAAGCCTACTATTCCTTAAGGGGGGAGTACCACCCCCCCCCCCCCCCCATGTCATAATTTCAAATCGTGTTTTTTGATTTAATCTATAGCAGAATTTAATGAGGTTTTCAAATCTGAAAACCGCTTAGCTAAACCTCTTTTATTTCTCGAGTTATCGCTGTTTTTCTGTATGATGGTCTGTCTGTCAAATTGTAAAACAGACTGGCAAAACAGACAGGCAGACTAGATTCCACTGAAAGGAAATCAGCGACCCCGAAAACCCTCATAATGACAGTTTTACACCGGTGATGCGCTTCTATCATGCCAGAAATGATTAACCAACCAGACCAAAACTTTGAAGTCATAATTATCTTGGAATGACATTTTTCATTTTTAAAATTACTACCCCTCCGCCATTTTTTAACCAATTTTTTTATTATTGGCTCATTCGAAAGGGATTCGGCTGTTCTTTAAAAGTTATTAGTTCATATTTCTGTTTTTACAGCCAATTTTTCAGATTAAAGCCAAAAATTTGTTTAAATTTTGCCAAATATTAATTAATTTTAAGAAATGGCTAAATCAAAGTTTTAATTTCACCTAAAATTGAATGACTAGTAGCATTTTAACCGCAAATATTGTTTCATTCAATGGCCGCTAGAAGGCGACTTGAAATTTGAAAATTTTTCGAAAAAACAAATGTTTAGCCATATTTTAACATCCCATACTGTATAAAATCAAAATATTTTAATTTCAGTAGAAATTGTAAACATTTTAAAAAAGTGTTCATGGGGGGGGGGGGGGGGGGGAGTCCCCCCTTAAAAAGAATAATACTGTATTATACTACATTAGGTACTGATCTTGTGATGACAGAATGATGCTAATTAATTAACTAACTTCAGTGCCGATACTGTAGCCTACCTTTTAAATAGTTATCGAAATATATTTCAAATAATTAATAGGCCAAACAGGCTTTACTGTACCTTTCACATTTATCAGTTTATAATGTATCTACTGTCTGTGTACTACAGTATTACGGATAGCCGCACCACCAGTTCCAACAGAACAGATCAGTCCACAAACTCCGACAGTATGTGGTAGAAAAAACTACTCATTCCAACTTGGATAGTCCCATCGGGCCGTATTTAGCCAAAAAGACCGGATGAAAGAGGTTGTCCCAATAAAGGATATTTACAAATATACATAAAATCATGCCGCCGTAAAATAATCCATTTCCTAAATTGTTAAATAATAGTTTATTGTTTTGGTTAGAAAAGCCCGCCTGTAACCTTATCTTTTCTTTTAATTAATTAAGTGATCGTATATTGTTTTGGACGGGTTAGAAAATCCCGCCTCTGCAACCTGTTCCTTTCCCTCTTTTGGTAAAGTGAACGTTTATTGTTTTAGAAAAGCCTACTTCTGTTAATTGTTTTGGTTAGAAAAGCCTGCCTCTGTAATCTGTTCCTTTCACTCACTTGGTAATGTTATCATTTATTGTTTTGGTTAGAAATTGCCGTCTATGTAACCTGCTCCTTTCCCTCGATTGGTAAAGTGATCTTTTATTGTTGTGGTTAGAAAAGCATGCCTCTGTAACCTGTTCTTTTAACCTTCATACAGTACCGTCACACTTGTTTTAAACAACTGATCAAGGATGTTATACTGTACGTTACGTTACGTTACGTTTGAAAAACTGAACTTTTTACGTTACGCTATTACATTTCGGAATAATTTCCAAATTACGTTACGTTTCTGAATTCCGAAAAAAATAATTTGCGTATTACCGTAACGTAAATAATTCTGCGGTGCAGAATTATTTTCACAAAATTTCGCCTGATGGTTATGTTGCCCCATCTTTGATATATCATATAAAAAAACTTTCATGTGATTAGATTCAAAACTGTAAAAGCCTTAGGGTTTTAAGCGCAACCAAGTTTTTTTTATTGATAACTAGTATTAACTAATATTAAATAGCGAAAAAAAAAATTTTCTGACCTGGCATGTAGAATAGCATCTTAGGCCCGAACCAAACAATTTTGAAACGCTGAGAGTGATAAATCGAAGAGTTGTTCGAAAATGGTGTACACCCCACCCCCCCCCCCCCCCCCCCTTAAAGGGAGTAATTTGGCACAAGATGGTCGTTTTTCTAAAAAAATTTTTTTCAAATAATAATGTCATACATTCCCAATCCCAATAAGCATTAACTTGGTCGTTTTGGCGGCCAAAATGACCAAATCGCCAAAAAAATGTAGTGTATTCCTATGGGCTACTACTTGGTCGTTTTGGCGAAGCGATTTAACATGCATTAATGCTGAACACAGAATACAGGTCGACGCATGTCGATTTTCCCCTGGAGAGGTATAAATTTTGATTGCATCAATAATAGTCAACCACATCTGCTACAATTTGAAGAAAACAATTAGATAATAATGCTCATAATTAAAACTATTAATTATTATAACTCTAGTAAACAAAACAGTATATCTACAGTAATTACATAATTGTTTAAAGATTAACGAACAATACAGTGTAATTGAATTGATGAAATCCATAAATAAAATTTGGATAAAAAATGTAAAATCGGGATGCAAAATATAAAGGGATATTGGATACTGTAAAACTTGTCTGGATACAAGCGGTCCGTTTACCTTACAAAATGAAAAATAGACGTGTCCTACTCGAACAGAACGGAACTGTCCGGGTGGGGGGTTGGGGAGGGAATGTCCGGTGAAGCCTTTTTCTATCTGCCAACATACTGGGCTTTACTTACACTCTGCCTCTATTCACTGGCTGTGATTGACAAGCCAACTCGCCTCAGAAGTTCCTTTCATGAATGCCGCAATTTATATTTGGCCATTTCGGTCATTTTGGCCGCCAAAATGACCAAGTTAATGCTTATTGGGATTGGGACTGTATTATTTAAAAGTCTAATTTTAATGTCGCCACTGGTTTGGAATATCAAATTTGTAACGTTTTTGACCACTATTGTTTGCATGTTCCAAAAATAAAAAAAAAATGAGAATTGGCAAAATTGGCATGCCAAAAGACCAACTTGAAGTTTGAAAACACTTGAAGTTGAAAATAAAAAACAATATTCCACTCTTCCTAAAAATATTAACATTAAAAAAAGTAATATAAGCCTATATTAAATTTCCTCCACTTGAATTTATAAAAATGCTCCCAATTGGGAACACTGGGAGATAGAAGGTTAACTAGTCTGGGGCTTCGAGCGGCACGTGAAAAACTAAGCTGAGTGGTCAACTAGTCTGGGACTTCGAGTAGCACGTGAACAACTAAGCTGACTGGTTAACTAGTCTGGGACTTCGAGTAGCACGTGAACAATTAAGCTGACAGGTTAACAAGTTTGGGTATTCGAACAGCACGTGAACAACTAAGCTGAGTGGTCAACTAGTCTGGGACTTCGAGTAGCACGTGAACAACTAAGCTGACTGGTTAACTAGTGTACATGTCTGGTTAACTAGTCTGGTACATCGCCCCCCTCCTCAATTTGCAATTTTTCTCGAAGTCCCAGACTTGTTAACCAGTCAGCTTAGTTGTTCAAGTGCTGCTCGAAGTCCCGGACTTGTTAACCAGTCAGCTTAGTTGTTCACGTGCTACTGGAAGTCCCAGACTAGTTAACCAGTCAGTTTAGTTGTTCACGTGCTGCTCGAAGCCCCAGACTAGTTAACGTGCTGGTTTAGTTGTTCACCTGCTGATCGAAGTCCCAGACTAGGTAACCAGCCAGTTTATTTGTTCACGTGCTGCTCGAAGTCCTAGACCAGTTAACCAGTCAGCATAGTTGTTCAAGTGTTGCTCGAAGTACCAGACTTGTTAACCAGTCAGTTTAGTTGTTCACGTGCTACTCGAAGTCCCAGACTAGTTAACAAATCAGCTTAGAAGTGCAATGTCATTCCCATAGGCTAGCCGCAGACCTTACTGTAAATATTATCACGCGCTTCAAGGGAAGCGAACTTAGCCACAATAATACATTGCAACGAATTTAGCTATAAATTGGCAAATTGTAGTTGGTTGGTGAGTCACTCGGGATCGCAACTACTGTACTTTAAGCGTACAGTACACATGGGATCTAAGTTCGCTTCTCCTCTATTTGTATAAATTGGGATCTAAGTTCACCTAAGATCTAAGTTCGCTTTGCTTTAAACGTGGGATCTAATTTCGCTTCGCGATGAGCTTGATGATTACCAAAAGCTTTTAATAGCATAAACTGGGATCTACCCTAGTAGCACAATAACGTCTATTTCACGTTGAAATTCGTTAAAACCACGTTCTGAACGTGGTTCAGTTAAAGTCCAGTACACGTTTATGAATGGCGTGTTTTTCCACGTATTTTGCAACACCAAAATACCCATCAAACGAACGTTAATATTGGAATTGCCTTGAACGTCGCAAAATCGTTAGTAAACGTATAATTGTTTTGCTCTGAACTAAATTTAAACGCAAAAGGTGGATATTTGTGCGTTCAATTATGTAGCTATCACCCATTGTTGAACGACTTATTTGAACTATTTTTAAACATTATATAATTCGGTTCAGAAATTGTTATAGTACGACTAAATAGACATCATAGTTGCGTTCATTTGTATCGGAGCTCCACTGTCAATGAACTCAATTTGTAAAATGAATTTGTATTTTATTCATATTCTGCTTGAAGTCTTAAACTAGATAACCAGTTAGCTTAGTTATCCATGTGCTGCTTGAAGTCTCAGACTAGATACACATAGCTTAGTTTATCATGTGTCTCAAAATCTTAAACTGTATTACTGTCCCACTTTATAGAGTTTGATAATAGATAAGCAAATTAATATATTCCCAATAACATCAATAACCAACAAATATTCAAAATTAACTTAACATTAAACTTTAAAGGTAATTTACTCACAACAGTGTATTTGACAACTAATGCAATATGTTTTTTAGCTCTGGGATGTTGGCAAATTATATTCAATATCTAACTCAAAAACCTTAGAACCAACATTCAAACTAAACTTAACTAAACTAAACTAAACTTTAAAGGCAATTTGTAAAATTATTCTTATTCAGTTATCTTTATTCTGACCCTGTCCACTCTTCCTTTCTCCTTCCATTTTCCTGGATGTCGAGTGCTTTAGCCAATCCTTCATTTTTTCCTCAATGTGGTGAAGTACTGCACCGCCACCTGACTGCATAACTGCCTTTGTAATTGCTTTGCAAATCTAAACACATAAGAAAAAATAATAAGTAATAATTTTTTCTACTCTGGTTATTGCCCTGTAAAAAAACTTTGCGTGTAACCTAACACCTTTTAAGATTAATGTGCGAGGTTTTTCAAAATTCGAACATAGGATGATTTCATTTCTAGAGACGAGTACTCTATCGAGATTGAACCATTTTACGAAAATCGAAGTGTATTATTATTTAATGGAAGGAATGAAGAATTTCATGTCCCTATGCACTAAATTTCTGACAACCAACACATTTTATTTTAAAGTAGGCCTACCGGGTATCGTTTTGACTAGGACATTATTTTGAAACAAAAAGGTGGTAACGAAAATTGTTTAGTTTTTGCTTTTTTCGTTTTAAAAATAATGGATTATTAATTAAATTTATTAATGTTCTATAATACATATTTTTTGTTCTAAAAATCTTTTCGTGACAATTTTAATTTATTTATATCGTACGCAAATTTTATTGTTGAAATATAAACCGTATGTTTAAAAAAAATAATAAATAAAATAATAAAAAAAAAATAATAATAAAATGGTGTAATAAAATGTTCTATAACAAAAATTATTGTTCTAGAACATCATTTGTTTTAAAATGAATAGATAATATTTTCTAAAACATTAAAAAAAAAAATTAAAATTTATTAAATTTTAATTAAATTTATTACATTTTATTAAATTTAAAAAATTAAATATAAAATTCAAACAATTATGGAATGGAGTGGAGTAGTATAAAATTTGATGACAAATTGCTTGATAATACTATATATTAATTACCTTCGTATCTCTAAATGCCTTCTTTCCATTTGATCCTATCCAATTAAAATGCGCCCCAAGATCATTGGTAATGCAATGGCGCATTGCGGCACGGACTGTGGCCATGGAGTCGGGGCCACCAACGCACTGGATTTCGTGAACCATTCGGTTGAAGAAGGAGAGATCGCATAGCTTGGCTTCTAGAGCATGAAATTGATCTAATGATGATAAAGGTAGATACGTGCATGGGGAAGCATCCTGCAGTTCCTCATCGTTAATAGGAATAGCCGTCTTCAATTGGCATAAAACTGCCTTCATCAGCCGGGTTAAGGCTCTAAGATTCTCTTTAATATACTCCTGATTTGATAATATTTGCGCCACTGCGCTTGGCTTTTCTACTTTTGATGTGGTTCCGCCACACTTTGTTGTGAGTCCGGACACGGATACTTCATCGATCAATGCCTGGGATGACGTTGAAGCAGGATAAGGTGTCTGGATGTCGGCATTGTCTACCGCGGTAGACATAATTAAATTCCATGCATCTTGTCCAATAGTAGCTAGCACTACGTTTCTATTCTGCTCGTCCTCATTAGGTGGCTCTGGGATCGTGGCTCCCGCTGCACTTACATCACCAGACCCAGTACCTTCTCCAATCGTGGCACCCGCTGCACTTACATCACCAGACCCAGTACCTTCTCCAATCGTGACACCTGCTGCACTTATATCACCAGACCCAGATGGCACTTGGTCTGGTGATGGAAACAGAGGAATTTCTCCAAATAGAATTCTACAATCGAAATCTTTCCTTAATTTGCTATCTATTCCTCTGCTACACGTATTATACTGAGATGCATCGTCCTAAAATGCACAAAATTAGCATTTAATGAACTAACATGTGTGGAAAAACGAGACATGGGGGGGGGGGGGGGATTGAATGCAAAACCCGCCTTGGCGAATTAATTTCCCTCCTCAATGTTAAATTCTCAATTTAGGGAAATGAGCAGGTTACAGTGGCACGTTATTTTAACCAAAACAATAAACTAAACGCAATAGAACAGATTTAAGATAACCTTTTTGTTTTATTAGACCAATATCGGGAGAAAAAGTTGCACTTTTTTCGCCTAGGGATAAAAAGTGACCCATAGGATTGCATTGATTTTACTTTTTTTCCCGGCAAAAAAAGTAAAACAAAATATTTTTGGTGGAATTTCGTAAATTTTATTAAATGTGTTCAATGAGCATTGACGTAGAAAAGGTTAGCAAGTAATTTGAGCAATATCCACACTCAAAAGTTATTGGAACTTTAGTGTCTGCGCGGCGAACTCCAAAACGGACTCAATATCCAATATTTGTTTATGTTGTTAAGCGGCTCTCTAGTTACGTAATAAATATTCTAGAACACTATATTATTTAACATTGAGTAAAGCAGTATCAGGAGTTGAAGGGTACAGTAAATTAAATTGCAGTAACTATGGAAGCAATATAGTAAAAAACTACAGTTCAATACATTTTGTAACACTATATCGCTTTACGTTTTATTAAACAATTAAGCAACAAAAAAGGTGCTCCCGGTGCGGATCCGAAGTAAACCCGGATGGTCTCCACGGACTATCCTGTGTGAGAAGCGCCGGGAGGCTGTCACGCCACTCTATGTTAAACGACATAGTGAAACGTGCATTGGCCTCCTGTGGGGTTAGAGCTCGCCTTGAACCGGTCGGGTTGTGTAGAGCTGATGGGAAGCGTGTCGATGGCGTTACCCTCGAATCGTGGAGTGGGGGCCGGCCGATGACCTGGGATGCGACCGTCGTCGATCCCCTCGCTCCCAGTCATCTCGCCCAGAGCACGCAGGCCGGCCGCCGTGTTGTCGAGGAGGCGGAAAACTCAAAGATTAAGAAATACGAGGAACTGACCGTCCGAGGGAGCTACCTCTTCGACCCGGTAGCATTCGAGACCTTCAGTCGGCCCGGTCCTGAGACGGCTGCATTCCTTAAGGAGGTTGGCCGACGCCTCCACGCAGCCACTCAGGAGCCGCGATCCCATCGGTTCCTCCTCCAACGTCTCCTCGTAGCCATCTTGATCGGCAACACGGCCTCCATCCTCGGCTCCATGGACCCTCTGTCCGACGGCCTCTACGACGAGGTTTTGTCGCCAGCTGCCCCCGCGCCCCCCACTGACTCAGCGCGTCAGCGGGTTAGATTGATCTTGAACTTTTGTATATAGTTAGGTAGGTAGTTTATATTAATTTAGTTAGTGTGCCTCATAGTGCTATAAGAAAATATTCCAATATATTTGGCTGATAAATTTAATTACAATTAAAGGATTAGTATATTTTAAGCTAAAAAAAAAGTACCAATTTAAGAATAAAATTACGTATTACATGGGAAAAAACACGTAGACCACTTTCTTTCAAAATGCTCTCGACCCTTTATTAACCTCGTTGACGCTCGCTAAATAAAATGCCTCGAGAATAATGAAAAAAAAATTTTTACTTTTTTTCCCATGTAATAAATAATTATTATGTCCGCAATTGCGGATAAAAAAGTGAATTTTTAAAAGAAAGTTGAATTATTTGGGGGAATTATTAATTATTGTAACTATGCATATTATTTAAACTTTCTAGAACAATCCTGTTGCAAACATTAAGTTGTTAAGTTGTTTCTAAACTAAACACTTACCTGATCTGATGATGATTCATCACCGTCATTAATGTACCCATCACTGTTTAGGATGTTATAATTAATCTTGGGTCGTTTCCTGAGAGGTTCGCAAACAATCTGCGATTCTTCATCTTCGCCGCATGTGGATTGTTCGGTTATTAATCCATCATTCTCAGCCTTGGCGGCTAAGATCACAGCCCGTTCATTGGAATCTGGAAGATAATAATACAAATAATGTACATGAGTCAAAAACAACATGACATGATCGTGATCGTCATGCACTATGATGTAATATAATTTGAGAAAATACGTTTATTATAGGAAGGGATCTAGGGTTATTAAGGAGAAAATACATGGAGAAAATAAATGGAGAAAATACATGACACAATAGACTCTTTTCAACATACAGTATAATACATTCATTTTTAATAAATTTGATACTCGCGCAACACTCAGTACAATGTAGTTTTGCTATGAAGACATTTTGGACGGCAATTCTGCTAGTATATATACACATAAGTAGTATAGTGTGTGTCACAATTTCTGGAAAATTAATAGTCGTGATATATTAATTAATATAGTATAGTACAGTACTACAGTAATAATAATACAAATTCATATTTTGTAATGCAATGACGAACGAAACTAACTGGTATATTGGAGGATCCTTATTTTATATTTTGGCCATACTTTGTAACGTCGCCTTCACCTCGTCTTCTTCTTATTCCACCGGCGTTCTTTGGGGGCCAGAATATATAACTAAGTGACGATTTGGGTGGCTCCACGCTTGTTCCCAAGCCCAACCATGTTGATGGTGCCCAATCCACACTATCGTTTTCGAGGAAATGTACTATAATCATCTAGTTAGGATCTAAGTTCACCTAGGTGGGATCTAAGTTCACCTAGGTAGGATCTAAGTTCACCCAGATAGGATCTACGTTCGCATACATAGGACCTAAGTTCGG
The DNA here is from genome assembly GCA_032718475.1 of Nemertoderma westbladi. Taxonomy (NCBI): domain Eukaryota; kingdom Metazoa; phylum Xenacoelomorpha; order Nemertodermatida; family Nemertodermatidae; genus Nemertoderma; species Nemertoderma westbladi. The sequence goes on along the minus strand of JAUCBJ010004851.1, from coordinate 87,606 downwards.
AAAGATCTAAGTTCATCAAAGTCAGGCCTTGCAGGATCTAAGTTCGTTTTACCGCGGTATGCCTGCCAGCCTACCGCGCAGTAGCAGTCCAATACCAGTAAATCGTAAAGCGCGCCGGTTTTGGCGCATGGCGCTCCCAAAAATAAAAACCGGCGCCGATTTAGTGGTTTAACAATTACGGAATTGCCTTAAAAATTACATTACATTATTATTAGCTGATTATAAATTTCGGCTCGCTTCGCTCAGTCGTTCGCCTTTCTTTTTTTCTGTTGCATGGTTATGGTTACTGCAGTACTGCTGGTACAGTCAGACAGTTCTGCAGCTACAGCAGTACTACTGACTGACTGAAATTGGCAGACTGGTTGGTTATGGTTACACTCCTTCAAAGTTGAAATTGCATTGGCAATTGGCGTGGCTGAGCAGCGCTCTTCAAAATTTAATTATTTCAATCTGCGGCGCGCTTAATAATTTGGTCGGCCGGGGCAGCCGGCTGGCCGGGGTTTGCTTCGAAATTGCTTCGGCCAGTCGGCGCGCGGCGCACATAAAAATTGGTCGGCGCGCTATCCGGCGCACTTTTTGGATGGATTCCATACAGGATTATGACCAGCAGTTCCCCAGAACAAATAAGGCCTACAGTAGGCCTATACAGTATCATCGTTTCCAAAATTATATTTTGCTACCGGCTGGCGGCTGACCCCTGACTGCCTGACCGTTACCAGGTTTACGTACTAAAAATCAGTTACCGGTATAGTCCTGATTCATCAGTCAGTCAGTTCCTCAGTAGGCCTACGCCTACCTGTCAGCCCGTGGTATTTTCGTCTTGCAAAATAAGAATGTAGGCCTAACCCATTAACCTGTTATATTGGGTTATCAGGTTATCGTTTATTGTTTTGGCAGTTTGGTTAGAAAAGCCCGCCACTGTAACCTACTCCTTTCCGTTAATTAGGAAATCTAGTTTTGTTTATTGTTTTGGTTAGAAAATTTCGGTCGGCCATGGACATGGACAGCTGACTCCGGTCCGGCAAAAATTTGACCGGAGAATGACCGGAGCTCCAGTTGCCAGTATAAAACTGTAAAAGACAGACAGAGACACACAACACAATGTACAATGCACAATCAGTTGTCCACAGTCTGACCGTCACAGTCATCTAGCAGTCTAGTCTAGTCCATCATAGTACAGTTACAGAGTTACACTGCCTACTGCTGTACTCAGTACTGGCAGACTGGCTGACTGGCCTACCAGGTGCAGGTGCCAGGCTGAGGCTACAACAGTCAGACAGTACAAAGACTGAAAGACAGGCAGTCAGTACACTACTGCACTAGTACCTACAGTACTGCACCAGGGCTGGCAAAGTAGGTTTTTGTAAACCTAGGTTTTTGTAGGTTTTTGTCAAAAACCTAAAATGTGAAAAAAGCCTAAAACTAGGTTTTTAGGTTTTTGATTTTTCATCTTTAATTTGCCTTTTAATTTCATTTGTACACTCAAAACAACTGAACAAGTCAACTTGCATTGTCAGCTGATGAGTTCCAGTCCAGTCCAGTTGTCTTGTCACTACTGACAACTGGACAAGCTGACTGATGCAAGTTAGCTGATGCAAGTTAGCAGTCAGATGGTCCGGTACCGGCTGACCGGTAACTCAACTACCTGACTAGACTACAGACCTCCATCCTGACGTACAGACGTATGTAGTATGTACGTTGCTGCTGATAACTGTACTGTACACGTACGTACAGTGCAGCAGTGGTCCAGGCTCCAGGTGGCTGGGTCAGCGTCAGTGGGTGGTCTTGGCTGCTTGGTCTCTGTAGCTCTGGCTCTGGTCTGCTGGTGGTCACAGGCAGTCAGGTGGTTATCGGGTTATGGTTTGCGTTATGCTTTTATGGCAGTATGGGCTGTTAAAATTTCACTGCCGGTTTTCAAATTAAATTTAGCATTGTTTTCTATGGAGAAATTTCACTCTGAGAGCGTTTTCCGCGGACACATTCTGGCTGTAAATTGGACATATTGTGACCAGTGTTCCTGACTGCATTATGGGACTGTCTGAACTAATATGACAATGAAACCTGACGGACTCATTCTTTCAAACAATTTTGTCAGTTTGTATCATAGTGTATCTATAAAATATAATCTTGACCAGTCTACCAGTTGACCAAATTTGGCCCCATATAATTTATCTAGGCTAATCATTTACCAACCAGGTCAATCTAATCAATCAATATACAAATACAGAAATACTACAAAAACCTAGCGAAATTACTACAAAAACCTAGCGAAAACCTTCAAAAACCGGCAAAAACCTTCCAAAAACCTACAAAAACCTTGCAAAAACCTAAAACCTATAAATTTTTCTGAAAAACCTATGGTTTTTGCCAGCCCTGTACTGCACTGTACTACCTACTAACTCTGTCTAGCCCTGTAGCCTGTCTGCCTGTCACTAGCCTAGTACAGTAGTATTAGTATACCTCTACATCTACAGATCTACTACAGTACTGACAGACTGGGCTGATGCTATCAACCATTCTTCTATCAGTCTATTGCATCGTTGTTCTGTTGTTAGGCAGTTAGGTTTAATATCTAATAGGCCTAAAACTACCAGACTAATGTACTGGTTTATGAGTAAAAACAAAGTCAGAAAGCAGGAAAGTGCAGAAGTTGGCTCACTAAATAAGCTAAATAAATGTAGCTGTGTAGTGGACTAACTGCAACATGCCAGGTCCTATTACAGTATTATAACTAGTATGTTAGTCTATTATGACAGTGGTACTGGTACCTGTAGGTCATACAGTCATACCAGGCCTCAATATATATTTATTTAATATTACTTACCCGGTCCGGCTCCGGTTCCGGCTCCGGTACTTTTGGAATTTACCCGGTCCGGCTCCGGCAAAAATCTGGCTCCGGTCTAACGCTACCACACCGGTTGGATTATTCCACACTCCTACACACTCACTGGTTGAATTGTTATCTATTCTGAAATTTAAACATCACGCTTGGGTTAACATAGCAACGGAAATATTACAATGTTTAATTTCGTATTTTCGTCGGAAAAAATATGTCGAACTATTGTTTTCTGCCTCAATGTTTATAAATCTAGGTGTTTCTATATGTAATACAGGCTCCAGCCTATGGCCCGTAAGTGTTTTTATACGACTCAGCTAGCCCATATAGATGTTTAATACTGATATGGGACATTATATACAAATCGGGTTGACTTCACCAAACGGATGAGCTGGTTTTTTAGAGAGTCTTAAACATTGCAACAGGGGAAACTGCCATAGCAACAGCTCCTATAGATGATCTGTAGATATGATGAGTTAAAATTTATGGAAGATTACTATTTTTGATTTGAAGAATTTAATGGCATATTTAGTTTTTTGAAAATACCATAGCAACCAAGTGAAAACGACCTTCAAAGTTAGCAGTATTGACAATGTCTGTAGCGACGGGCTTTACAGGTTACAGTTTCATAATCAGCTACGCGAACTTGAGTTTTTGTTTAAATATTAGGTACCGGTAATTAATTACTGTTAATTACTTAAGTTCAAACGCAGGCGAAGTTTGCTACATAGGAACTGTCGTATAGAAAAATGCAAATATACCAAGCAATACCTGGAGTAAGGAGATCGGCTGGACGATGTAAAAATGTTAAGATAGGTACATATTTATAATTATAATATTTCTCTTTTAATTACCTTTCGCTAATTTGGCCCTGGAGCCCAGACTCTGTTTCAATGTATCCTCTTCCCTGTCACATGTTGGTAGAAAAAAATTCTTATAAAAATGAAACCGGGTGTTGCTTCTATTTTACTGTGGGTGAGTAATATTTCTAAACTCTGTGAAAACATTTGAATGCTATCAAGAAATTGCCGAGATGTTGGCATTCTAAAGTTGTATGTTTTTGCATCATCGCTCGGTCCTGCGAATTTCCCAAATAATACGTTTGGTTGTCAGTTTCAACCCTAATTTAAACTACTACTCTAGGCGGATAGTGCATATTGACGTATTGAAAGTTTTCCTACAGTAGTGAATCAGTGACTTGGATCCTACTAGGATCCAATGCGACGTTGTTTGAAAGCGGTACTGTATAACCTGCTCCTTTCCGTTACAGCGACATGCAACTTTTGAACGCCCTTATATCATCTATTTATTATATTTACATCGCATGAAATTTATATTAGTGAAGAGCTTGACATACCTCAAACTACTGCCACCTGTATTTAATTTATTGATTAATATTTATTGAAGATTTGATAATGGATCAACATACTAATTTATTGAAAGAGAAATCGTCTGGCGTCGGTATAATTATAAAGAAAGAACAAACAGACTGTATAATTATAAAGAAAGAACCAACAGACTCCACCCCCTATTCTCTTGATGTTAAACAAGAGAACTGCGTATATGGATCATCTTCCATCGAAGATCACAACAATTTGTTCGCTAGAGTAGATGTTGTCCCTGTACTAGATGACGAAGATATTTCTTATGAACCATCTGGAGATTCTTTTATTGTTGAAAAACGGGAAAACGACAGCGCAGAGTGTTCTTATGGTAGGCCTATTGGAACTGAAGGTACAGAAGCGACAATCAGTTGTGCAACAACAGATTCCGGTAGTTCTAATGAAACTGTTGGGGAGTTGGTATCTTCTTCAGATACCAGTTCCTTTTTGCATTGCAATGAATTATTTAATAACAAAGAAATTTTAGAGAGACATATAGAATCCGTTCATAAAGACGTCAAGATTAAGTATAAATGCGATTATTGTGAGAAACTGTTTAAACGCAAAAATTATGTAAAGAAGCATGTTGACGCTACTCATAAAGATATCAAACATAAGTGCGGTTACTGTCATAAAGAATTCAGTTACAAACTCGACCTAAAACGACATGTCGATTCTATACATAAACATATCAAACATAAGTGCGGTTATTGTCATAAAGAATTCAGTTACATACACGACATAAAACGACATGTCGATTCTATACATAAAGATATCAAGTACAACTGTTTCCATTGTGGAAAATCATTTGCTAGAACAGCCGAAATAAATCAACATATCGAATCCGTTCACAAAGACATAAAACATAAATGCGATTATTGTAATAAAGAATTCAACCAGCAAAGGAGTCTAAACACCCACATTATCTTTGCCCACAAAGGTATCATCAAGTATAGCTGCTCCGATTGTGGAAAATCATTTGTTTCAAAAGCCGGACTAAAACTACATGTCGACTCCATACATAAAAATATCAAACATAAGTGCGGTTATTGTAATAAAGAATTCAGTCAGCAAGGGAATCTAAACACCCATGTCAACTACTTTCATAAAGATATCAAGTACAACTGTTTCGATTGTGGAAAATCATTTGCTACAAAAGCCGAACTAAAACAACATGTCGACTCTATACATAAAGATATCAAATATAAGTGCGGTTATTGTAATAAAGAATTCAGTTACAAACACGTACTAAATCAACATGTCGACTCTATACATAAGGATATCAAACATAAGTGCGGTTATTGTCATAAAGAATTCAACCTGCAAAGGGGTCTAAACACCCATGTGAACTACTTTCATAAAGATATCAAGTACAACTGTTTTGATTGTGGAAAATCATTTGCTAGAAAAGACGTACTAAACCGACATGTCGACTCTATACATAAAGATATCAAATATAAGTGCGGTTATTGTAATAAAGAATTCAGTTACAAACACCACCTAAAACTACATATCGACTCTATACATAAAGATATCAAACATAAGTGCGGTTATTGTAATAAAGAATTCAGTCAGCAAGGGAATCTAAACACCCATGTGATCTACTTTCATAAAGATATCAAGTACAACTGTTTCGATTGTGGAAAATCATTTGCTGCAAAAGCCGAACTAAAACAACATGTCGACTCTATACATAAGGATATCAAACATAAGTGCGTTTATTGTAATAAAGAATTCAGCTACAAACACGTACTAAATCAACATGTCGACTCTATACATAAAGATATCAAACATAAGTGCGGTTATTGTAATAAAGAATTCAGTCAGCAAAGGTATCTAACCACCCATGTGAATTACTTTCATAAAGATATCAAGTACAACTGTTTTGATTGTGGAAAATCATTTGCTAGAAAAGACGTACTAAACCGACATGTCGACTCTATACATAAAGATATCAAACATAAGTGCGGTTATTGTAATAAAGAATTCCGTTACAAACACGTACTAAATCAACATGTCGACTCTATACATAAGGATATCAAATAAGTGCGGTTACTGTCATACAGAATTCAGCCGGCAAGACTGCCTAAACAACCCTTACAATTCTGTTCATAAATCTTAAAGTTACCGGTAACAAAATTGTTGTATTTGTACTGAAATATATTTGTAACTGATCAAATAAATACATTGATTTCCAGGTTATTAACGTTTTCAGGGATGCTGATTTTAGGTGGGGGGGGGGGGGGGGGGGGGTGGGGTGGGGTGGGTTCCCCTCATGAGATTTTTTTTTAAACAGCTCTAACTTCGCATTGTAGGTCAATATCTATGTTGTAAAAAATATTTGAGCAAAATATTTTTTCAAAAATGTGCTGGAAAATCTTTCAATATCTTCAAAAAATTAAAAACGCAAAATGTAATTCTGATATTTTTTTCTAATTTGTTTTAAAGTTTGAACCTTCGCGCTCAAACCTGACCGTCTGTTAATCGGTCAGTAATGTTTGACACTATGGCATCGTACCAACTCACTAAAATTATCAATATGTGGGTTTTTGGGGTCGGTGATTTCATTTCCGGAGGCTTTAATGTTTAGTGCTTAGTGGTATCCAATAGTATGTCTGTGTGACGGTTTGTCTGCCTGTTTTCTAAATTTTGACGGACAAACTGGTAAACGGAAAGACAGCGATAACTCAGATTTAAAAAAGATCTCGCCAAGCCGTTTTACTGTATTACAGTATTTGAAATATCCATTAAATTCTGTATCAGATGAAAGAGAAAACCCCAAAATATGAAAATTTTACAATAGGATAAATAATTTTCACTAATAAATTTTCTATAGTATAAAACAATTTTACAATAGGATGGGGATTTATTTTACAATAAATCTTCGATTTTAAATTATCCTGTTTGGTATTGTGTGTAGTTATTTGCAATCCCTTAAACTGTCTTACCATTTTATCAAAATTCTCCCGGTCATGGCTGAATATCCCGGTAACCACGTTACTGGGATACCCCAACTAAGGTATTCCTACAGTGTTCCCACCCTCGAGAACTTGCTTTAAAAACTTCCTCAAGTTTCTCATTAATAATGTTACCGAAGTTAGCGACATGGTGTATGAAAGATTCTCTCCACTTATGGCTTGACCCGATTCGCAGACCAGCTGCTTCCGGACTTACGTTTTACCCTACGACTGCTGCATGACTATTCGCGAGAACATTGTCACCCTTTCTGCGGGAACTACCGGTTTGGTTAGCTGGCCCGCGGGATTCTCGCTAACGGAATGGTTGCGATGGCGATTCCATCTAACGGACGGTAAAGGAACCCTAGAGTTGGGATGCGGCGCGGGTTTGTCCGATACAATTACGTGTATGACGTCACTTCCTACGGGGTACACGTTTACGGACGTGAACGTAAACGTTCTGGAGAATTTACGCGAGAATATTTGTAAAAGCTTTTGCGGACATAACAAGTCATTTTTACGCAATGCGCAGAATACTCTAAAATAGCCCTAAAATTACCCCTCTACACGACGGGAAGGAATTAGAACCAAGATGACGAAATCTGTCAGCTGATTCTTTGTGTACGTGGAAGTTCTTTGTTCTGTCTTATTCAGCCAATCAGAGCAATTTTCACTTTACGGCTAACAGAAACCTATGGAAACTCGCGCAATGCATTATGGTCTTTGTTTACTATTTTCTGAGAATCAGAACAACTCAGAATTCTGTGCTTCTGTACGGAAGTTTCAGACTTTGGCCTAGGAACATCAGATGGTCTTGGTTATAAGAACGTAAATCTATTAACCTTGGATACACATTTCATGCATTATGATTTTCACGTGATTCTGAACAACTCATTTCACCGCACTGTTTTACTTCTGTTTTACAGTATTAATTGTTGTTATATTAATGGATATTGATGTTATATTTGGAGAATACCGATAAATAATCATAAACCCCTCAATCTTATTGATTACTGAGGTAAGAGGAATAGAGTCTACCGGTAGCAACTGCGACTTAAATTATAGTGGTTTTGTGTGAATTAAATGCTATTTCATAATCCCTACGTGTGTCAGTTGCAATCCTCCTTATATATGATCAAATTCAGTGACAGTCGGCAGATTAGTGCGAACTAGTGTAAAGTAGTGTGAAGTCGTGTGAAGTAGTGTGAAGGTTAATAAAGCATCTCCTAAAGAATGCGCTATTTACGAAACTCTGTGGCCATCTAGTTGTGATTAGTATAAGTCATAACTCTGTTTTTATACTTAGAGCACCACGTCCTAAAGGAACTGTTAATATTTCCCCGAAAGTAAATATATTTGTCAGAGATTATATAGTAGGTCTACACTGCAATACTTCCCAAGGAATCTGAATCCAGTCTCCCACACCGTGGGTCATACGCCGCGCACGGACTGGCTTCGGCTGATGTAACTTCAGTACATCAGGTAATTGGTAAAGGGCTAAAGTCGATTTATAAACAAGAGGACAACTAAAATTGGCAGGTTAAACTGCTAAAGGTCTAAAAGCGCGAACATTAATAGATTTCAAGTTTCTTTATTGCGCCGTAGGCAATAAAGTACCGGTAGGACGGTAAACTGTAGGCCTGATCCGGGCCGGTACTTACAGGTACAGCAGTATTATTTCGATTGTGATAATTATATACCGGTAGGTCTTAATATTAAATCGGGGACTGCAGCCCTGGTTTTTATTGGAATTTTACTTATTTCTGTCAGTTTTATTTATCTGTAAGTGTAATATTGAGCAGAAGGCGTGTAAGCCTGCTCAGATTGTATAAATAATTGGTAGGCCGGATTGTTGTCTAACTGTTGTTAGGTCTGAGGTGATTGCAGTGTATGTAAAGTGTCTGTCCGATAAGGTGCTAGTTAGGAAGGTGGAGGCATCCAGTGCTGTAAGGTAAATCCTCCATGAAAGAATAAGCCGTACTACTTGGTTAGAACGCCTACTAACTAACCATTTCGGAGTTTGCATAATACTGTAGTTTATTTAGGCTTGACAGTAGTCTGCCAGCATTTGCACGGGTAGCGTAATATTTATTATTCAGAGTTTATGCGAGTATTCGCAACCTCCAATTCCCCAAGTTTATTCCTACAGTAATTGTGCTTGTTATACATACCGTTATAGTTAAATTAACCCCGGTACTACATCAGGGCTGCTTGGCGTAGGTAAATACTGGTGATTTTGTGCTCCGGTCACTCCAGCAGATACCGTGGTTCTTTTGGCTGTTCACGTATATTTAACTGCTGGTTATTTGTTGTTTAAGTACTTGTACCTAATTTAGGGTTTAGAGTACAGTGCTTTCCGAAAGTAATTTAGTGTGTAGGCAGTATATTTGTGTTGTAACGTGGTTAATAGGTCCGTTAGCTCTGGTTGGCTTCGATAATTAACCTCTAGGTATAGGACACTCCGGGTACATAACGTAGTGCTTATAGTTTGAGACTATAAGCCATCAGACGATGGTATTTCCTTATCTGGACATCGCAACTTACTTACTACTGCTTTATTGGTTTCAACTACCATATTTTCCTGTCAGTTTGTAAGAACCAGAAATTCTAACTCCTTGTTAGGCTGGTTCGTAGATTTCTTGTAAAATTACCCTAAAAAATTGTACAAGTAACTTGTTTATTGTTTATTTAGAGATTGTAATCTCAACCGATTCGTAAGTAATTTGTAGTGATAAGTACTCCACTGAGAGCGTTTAGCTTCTGTGTAGTGACTCCTTACACAGAAATAATAACATTTATTTCAAATATTGTCAAAACCCATTGTACGGGTATATATATATATTTATAAATCAACTCAATCAGATTTATAAAATAGTAGGCCTGTCATACATCAATTAGGTCTTAATATCAGTTGAACTACTGCTTAATATCAGTAATAAAGTAAAGGGAAGTAACCCTAAATTTTAGAAATTCAGTTATTATTAAATAATTGACATTACCGGTATTTACGGTAAGCTTATTATATTTATATAAATTTAGGCTGAAATTATATACTGGTATTCTGTGACTGATCCTAGTCTGTAATAATACTTATATATACTATAAGTGTATACCGGTATTTTAATATTAAATATATATCACGTTACACTGAGTAACGGTATCGGTAACTAACTACTAGGCTGACAGTTGATACTGGTTCTTCTAGACTTGCTTTAACTGTCATTATAGTAGTAGGTATTCAACTGTAAAATTAAATTATGTCTGACACAAAGCAAACACTGTCAGATAGTCTCCTAGAAAGAATGATCTGTGACCCAGATCAAAGTATCGAACATCTCAGACCGAAGTCTAAGTCCCCTCCTACTGTGAGAAAGGTTATTTCTATGGTAGTGGTATCAGACCCTTGGCTAGTAAAGCACCATAGGTCTATTATACGCACTAGGGCTCAAGTTAAGTGAGACCAAGAGACAGCTGTTAAACAACAACAGCACCCGAACCGAGAACTTATTTCTCAACGGCAGAATAACTCTAGTTCCGACACTGAAGAGTTAACCCCCGAGATCGGAGCAAGGATGGAAGAAGTGGTTTATCCAGATCCACTTCTAATTCTTCCTGGGGCCGCGCTCACTAGAGTATTGATAGCTGTGGAGGAAAATCAAGCTGATTGGATGAGAAATAAGAGATTGACCAGGGACAGTTATGCGGGATACACGATCGAAGAACTAAGGTATATTGTAGAGACTCAATGGAACTTCCCCAGACCCGGACTCCCGTTTAACTTATCGGAAGCTGCCTGGGAAGACTTATACCGAATGGGGATAGTAAGGGACACTCGAGATCCAGCTGTATGGAAGAGGTCAGCAGCAGGATATGTCCAGGGATTCTTCAACTCCTTGGAACGATTAGAAGAACATTTATTTCAACAACGTCAAGGACCTCAAGAGCAGGGAGAGCTGCTTTATCAAGTGCGAGAACGTATCTTGTGGATCAGATTAATCCTTTCAGCCTTTGAGGAAGCCTCGAAGAGAAGCCAAGACACGTCGTTGCAAGTGGCTGTAAAGACTTGGTTTCAGCGAGTGAATGTTAAGGTCCAGGCAACGACACAATGGAAAGTTCAGCTAACTGGGTGCATAATCCACGGGGAATCAACGGATACCACCTTTTCTCATTTGGAAGGCGAGGCGGTATCCGAAAAACCTAGGAAGAAGGATGCTATTGACATCTATCTGTCGGATTATCAACGATTTATAGGTGACAAAGAGCTAAGGAGAAGGCTAGCTGGACTTCACCCCAATAGTGAGGGAGCCAAATTCGTGTTAGATTATTTAGATGCGGAAATATTAGCTGCAGAGCAGGCTAAATTTGATGAAAGCATCCTCATCGCTATGGACCAAGAAGAACAAATAAAGAAAAGGCAAATAGAAGACCGAAAGTTAGTGGCAGGGGCAGAATATAAAAGAAAGGAAGCAGCGGCAGAATCTAAAAGAAAGGAAGCAGCGGCAGCGGCAGAATCTGAAAGAAAAGAAGCAGCGGCAGCAGCAGAATCTGAAAGAAAAGAAGCAGCGGCAGTGGCAGAAGCTGAAAGAAAAGCGGCGGAAGCTGAAAGAAAGGTGGCTGAAGCGGAAAGAAAAGCGGCAGCAGCAGCGACAGTGGCAGAAGCAGAACGAAGAGCATCTGAAGCGACAACACAATTAGAGTTGGAAAATCTTCAAGCAAAGCAAGATTACTTAAATAAACAGAGAGCAGCTACACAGATGCAACTACTGAGTTGATCTACTCCCAGAAGACAGGGAATTACCTCCTCCGATGAAGGTGATACAACGGATCCCGAGGGTAAAGGTAAACAATCTCGTTCAAGCGGACGTAGTAGAGCGCCACACCGGCAGAAGTTACCTAATTTGACTCCTGCGGTGAGAAGGCAACTAGCTAATGTAGACTTAAGTAATCAAGAGCCTACAGACCAAATTATTAGAGAAAGACTCCCTACTATAGTAGACGAGCCCGAAATAATTAGGCCTGTTATTGAAGCCACTCCCTTGTTAGAGACCCCTTTGCTTCAAGAACCTAACTCAAAATTCCCTTTGCACAGTACAAAACTACCTGTGCCCAGTAGACAATTGCCGGAATCCCAAATTGTCCTAGACGCCGAGCAAGACATTATCAAACTGTTTCCCATTGTCCCGATGTGCCATCCAGCTACCAAGTTGGCGTCTCCCGCCTCCGCGGTCGTGTGGGTGGACGATGGGGGATGGAGCAGCTGCTCGGACAGCTGGAAGCTCATAAAAAACAATCTTCCCAGCAAGTCTGAGAATTGGAAGGGACTGTTCAGCTGTTAGAGGGAACAGTAAGAGAGAGTAGGTTAGAGTTGCAAGAAGTACAACAAAGTATCGCTTTAGAGCGCCATAAATTAGTAAATATACAAATGGGTATACCTACACCCCCTGTAACAATGTGTCAGCCCATTAGGTCTGAAGTATTTCATGCGCAAGGTGTGGAGCCTACATGCATCTATACTGCTAGCGAAGTAGAAACTCCTATAGTAAACCCTATTAAGGGTAATTATAAGCCTGTTGATAATGATATCCCATACAGATCTGATCATAATCCGAGAAATTTATATACCGATAATTCGATATTAAATAATACGATGGCTCAAGAAAGTTTTACATGTCAAATGGCTAGAACCGAAGCTCGTCAAGCGGTAAAGGTGGGAGAGGTCGTCAAGTTCAATAGAGATGAGATGAAATGGTTACCTTTTAATGAATATTATAAAAATAACATACATAACTCTGTACTATCCAATGGAGAGAAACTTTGATTCCTCATCGAGTGCTTGGAAGGACCTCCCAAGTTAATGGCGTTAAAGTTTATTGGACATCCAGACGGATTAAGACAAGTTTGGGATACACTAAACATCAGGTATGGTAACAGGACTAACTTGGCAAGATATTTGTATGCGAAATTAGTAGCGCCCCGAAACTTTCTTAGCAGCAGGATTATAGAGTTTTCCGATGAGATTCAGGAGATCTGTAGACAGCTAGATTGGTTAGGTAAGTCTCAGGAATACCAGAGTTCTATGGTTGTTGGAGCCGTAGCATCAACTTTGCCAAAGGGTGGAGTAGGTACTCGTTGGGACAAAAGGGTTCTCTATATGATGGACCAGCAACAAAGAGACCCTACCATGGCTGATCTCATGTCATTCTTAAATGGAGAGGTAAGATTACAGCTCCTAAAGCAGTCCAGAGAGAAGACACCGGAAAGTAAGGTAAGTGAAAAACCCGTTACTAGGAGAAAGGTAACACCAGTGTGTTATACGGACGATGGCGAAAGTCAAACTTCCTACGATGAGAACAGCGGTAAGGACACCGAAAGATCTTATTATGTCAATAAAGTTAGGAAAGACGTAAGTAAATCTAAGTCTCGAACCAGTGACAGGAGAGAACAGGTAACAACTCTCCCTACGTCTCCTAAGAGAATTCATGGAAGAAAGCCCAAAGAAAGAACAAGTGTGCACAACACGACACAGGTTAAAGTAAGTAACATCAAACCTAAATGTGTATTGTGCGACGGGCCACATCGCTTGAGTGGATGTGATGAATTCTTAAAGAAATCCCTGAAGGATAGACGTGATGTCATGTGGGATAAGCGAAACATCATATCTTGCTGCACACAGAATCTGACAGAACCCGTACGAGTCAGGTAAGTGAGCCCGAACTACATGTCCAATTCAGTGATGTGAATGACACTGACCACAGTTCGGAGATGGAAGGATTCTACACGGACGAATTCTCCAACGAAAATGAATCCTGTTATATGATCAACACAGCTGTGTATCGAGCACTTACGTACGAAACAGAAACCGAAGGAGAAGATTCCCGACTGTCTATTCCGGATCGACAGCCATCTTGGAAAGCGCCAACTTCATCTGTCGGTATCCGAGAATTCCCTGTGGTGCAACTGAGGGTCCATGGGATAGGGAAGAGCTTGATAGTAAACGCCCTCCTTGACTCTGGCAGCACAGGCACCTTTATCGACAAAGAACTAGCCGAATACATCTTTGCTGGTCAACCAAAGTTCCGAACCAAATTGAACCTTCCCAGAATTATGCCGGTTTGGAAATCCACAGTAGCCACAAATTACTATGTGGGTGCGTTGTCCACTCCCCAGGATGAACAAGGTGAAAATAGTGTAAGGTCGGTCAAGATGGTGGCGATAAAGAACTTTGCTACTAGCCAAGTGGAGCCTTACAACTGGGATGAAGATCATTTTACCCAGCAACACAATATATCTAGATTCAATACGGATTATCCAGGGGTGCAGATCTTACTCGGCCAAAATGCGCACGAGGCGCTTGAGACATTAGAAAGACGGCCTGCTCGACCGCAACTACTTCAGACGTATGCGGGAAGAACGAGAGTAGGTTGGTACTTCACTGGACCTTCCCATAGGACCTTAATGGAAAGACTCCCAAGTGAACGAATCCACCAGGTGAGTGAATGGGAAGAAGAAATCAGTGAAGAAGAAATCCCAGCTGAGGAAACTCCATACTCCTCAGACAACGACGACATCAACCACTTATATGATGAGGAAAATGCCATCGATATCCTCACTGAGAACCAAACTTGGCTAAACCAAGTCAACCTATGTCATCTTATCCACCAAACAAGCGAATCATTGAAGTATAATGATGAATTAAACGCAGTGGTAGATAGATATAATGACAAACTACGCGATGAACACGCCGTACGATTCTTTACTCAAGAAGCCGTAGAGCCTAATTCCTACGACAAGGCTTTATCTGTTGAAGAAGAGAGAACCAAGCAGATTCAGGAAACGACTACACGTTATCTGAAGGATGAAGGTCGCTATGAGATTGGTCTTCCGTTCCGACGGCGAGAACCCAGCTTCGTAAATAACCGACCTTTAGCGGAAAAAAGAATCGCACAACTACATCGGCGTCTGACGGCTAACGTTCAAGCCAGAGAAATGTATAAAACACAACTGAAGAAATTTATAGATAAGGGATATGCGGAGCGAGTTCCGGAAGAAACACCCATAATGGAGAGAACGTATTATCTGACACATCATTAGGTTCCCAAGCCCGGTAAACCCAACGAAGTCCGGGTAGTGTTTGACGGCTCCGCCCTTTACATGGGTCATTCCCTGAATTCTGAACTGTTGCCGGGACCCAACTTACTTCAATCTTTGTTGGGAATATTACTAAGACTGCGGCAATATTTGCGATCTTGCGATCGCATTCGCTTCGGACATCGAAGGCATGTTCCTACAAGTCAAGGTGCTGGATAGGGATCGAGACAGCCTACGATTTCTGTGGTGGCCTGAAGGAGACCTCAACCTAAAACCGGTGGAGTACTGGATGACCATCCAGGCTTTCGGGATCATCTCGAGCCCCTCGAACGCTTGTTCGGTAGTGTGTACCACTGCCGATGACAACCGAGATGCCTTCTCTAAAGCGGTTATCAACAACATCAAACGGGATATATACATGGACGACTATTTAAAGTCCCTCCCATCAGTGGAAGAAGCCATTGATGTTGCCAAGGGAACGGTAGAGTGCTTACAACGCGGTGGATTTCGGCTAACCAAATTCACTAGTAACTCCCATGAGTTTCTGGAATCGATCCCGATAGAAGACCGAGGTGTTAAAGATCTAGACCTCATTAAGGACGATCTTCCGGAAACCAAGACGCTTGGATTAAAATGGGACACGGAGAGATATATCCTATTCTTTCAGTTAAAACAACGAGATAATCCAGTTAGAACTAAACGGATTTGTTTAAGTATCCTGAGCACTTATTTCGATCCATTGGGATTTATTAGCCCAGTTATATTAGTTGCTCGGAGCTTAGTACAACAAATGTGGCTCGAAAACCACTCGTGGGATGATCCACTCCAGGGAGAACTGCTAAACAAGTGGATGAAGTGGGAAGATTCTCTACCATCCATCGAGAACTTTAAGATCTCCCGTTCATATTTTGGTCACATTCTCCCCACGTATTCCTATCAACTCCATGTGTTTGGAGACGCCGGCGATATGGGAATAGGTATAGTAGCCTACCTGAGAGTTGAAACTCCGGATGGAATTAAGGTTGCATTGGTCGCCTCCAAGGCCCTAATAAACAACAAACTACGAGTTCCTAGAGCGGAGTAAAGGCGGCTCTATACGCTACAGCCATCGGCCTGAATGTAACAGAACAGATCGACTATCCACTAGAGAAAACTGTCTATTGGACTGATGCTTTACTCATTCTGGAGTATATAACAAATGAAGTCTGTCAGTCCAGCGTCTTCGTTACCAACAGAGTAGCCATTATACTCAGTCGCTCTAATATAGATCAATGGAGACTTTGCCCTGGGACGATTAATCCAGCTGACATCGCCTCCAGAGGAGCAACTCCTCAAGAACTGATAGATACTCCGGACTGCACAGTGAGGCCAGAAACCCTGTTTTGCGGCCAAAATTCCTTATTTCGAAAAATATTCATAGTTTGGGCACTATTTTTAACCTATACGGGTTTTCGATAATGGCGAATCTTCTGAGATGGGTCTCAAATTCTCAAAGGGTAGCTGTGTGCCATTTCTGGCACGTGCCAAAATTGGCGTATTTGGCAAACCCAATAGACACAGGCAGAATGGCGGTGATTTCGGTTCCACAAGGTTTAACAGGGTGCTGAAGCACTAACAAATGGTTTCAAATACTCTAGTAGCGTAGAAGTGCCACTTTTTAGCGTGTGGCACATGGCACATGTGTTTAGCATGGCACAAAATATCAAAATATCTAAAGCTTCATAGAAATGTTCCATTTTCGGTATTTATAGGTTTCCAAAGGTGCTGATTCTATTACAAATGTTTTTCAAATTCTCTAGTGGCACATAGGTGCCACTTTTCAGCATGTGGCACATGTGTTTAGCATGGCACAAAATATTAAAATCTCTAAAGCTTCATAGAAATGTTCAATTTTCGGTATTTATAGGTTTTCAAAGGTGCTGATTCGATTACAAACGGTTTCGAATTCTCTAGTGGCACATAGGTGCCACTTTTTAGCATTTGGCACATGTGTTTAGCATGGCACAAAATATCAAAATCTCTAAAGCTTCATAGAAATGTTCCATTTTCGCTATTTATAGGTTTTCAAAGGTGCTGATTCGATTACAAATGGTTTCGAATTCTCTAGTGGCACTTAGGTGCCACTTTTTAGCATGTGGCACATGTGTTTAGATGGCACTAAATGTCAAAATCTCTAAAGCTTTATAGAAATGTTCCATTTTCGGTATTTATAGGTTTTTAAAGGTGCTGATTCGATTACAAACGGTTTAGAATTCTCTAGTGGCACATAGGTACCACTTTTAGCATGTGGCACATGTGTTTAGCATGGCACAAAATATTATGAGCAATTTGTTTACCAAACTTTGTGAGTGAATAAGTCTTACAGTATTTTGCAGAATGTATTTGAGATTTTTATCATAAAATAACTTATTCATATTACATTGAATAATTGTTGCTCCTAATGAATGATGAATCATACTGCAAAGGTGTTTGTTGATTTACTGTATACTAAGGGCCGAGGCTTTTTGCTTTCATGATAATATCAGCCAATCATGGTAAGCAACAGAGTTTTACATTGAGGCAACTAACCTGGTTTCTATGGCCATTTGTTTTATATTCCAGTTTAGAGAGCTGATTAAATTTTCAGCCAATCACTGATCACAAATAACAACTAAGCTGAAGTAGAATTCCATTATAGATAGATAGATTTATTTATACATTATGTAAAAACAATAACAAATACACCAAACAATGTACCGGTATAAAGGTATTGTCCTACATAACATATAGGATTACCCCTAAAGCTTTGCAGCTTATTTCCAAGGGGGTCCTTTATGTTACTTGGTTACAAATACAATATTACACTATGCTAACCTAAAACCAATATAAAACGTAATTACACTATGTACATGTACAACTTTAACAAGAGCGTGACAATGCCCGACTCAACGATAAAGATGTAATATACATATACATATATATAATTAGTAAGTAGTAATTAGTAAGTACATTGATGTACTTGTTGTTTGTATTGATGTATCTTAATTGTATTGATGTTACTTGTATCATTATAACCATCAGTGATCATGGTCAATAAAGTATTCAGAGTAGTGATAGGAATTCGATGTGTTATTGCATTAATAAGACTAAATGTATGCAATAATAATAGAAAAATGTTGAAAACTGGAATTTTTGAATTGCTCCTTATGCGAAGGGGTGCAAGTAGGTGCAAATTTTTTTTTCATATTTATGATGTTTGAAGGTTGTATTTGGATGTCTGATAATGTTTTTCAGTGCGGTCGGATTAGTTCGAAAAGTCTGGCTTCCCTTAATTACGAAAAATGAAATATTTTTGGAAAAAAATGTTAAAATGAAACTTGGAGCATGAAGACAACGCTGGGGACCTCTAAAAACCACATATTTGGAATCGGCTCGCCATGGAGAACATTTAAAAAAAAAAATTTCCAATGTAGTCCAATTTTTAAAAAAATACGTTTTTTTGGAAATTTTTCCTAAAAACTGAAATTTTGAGTGAAAAATAGAAAATTTTTAATTTTTCACCTCAGAAAAAAATATTGGCAAATATTTTCGGAAAAAAAAATATTTTTTCTTAGGTTTCGAAATATGGGCTACAAGGTAGGATATGTTTCAAACCACTAAAACAAACTTCATTTTAGGGTATTTTGGCCACCCCTGGCCCACTATGGACTGGTTAGGTGGACCCGACTTCCTGTGTAAAGAAGAGGAGGAATGGCCCCCTCATCTCACCACAGCGGAGATTAGACAAGCCAAGGGAGCAGAGAAAGTCAATCCCAAAACCCGGACAGTAAATCAAAGTTATTTAAACCCGTAATAGATCTGTCTGTAATATACACCTCCGGTGACGACGCTGTGGATCTAAACTCACCCACGGATGTTACAAGAAATACGAATAAATCCGTTATAGAAATCAGGGAAAGAGACTGGAAATCTGGAACACCAGATGTCTCGCAAGGACTCTCCCCTCTCCTACAAAGAGCAATAGATCATTATAGCTCCTGGAATCGGCTTTGCAAGGCCGTTGTGTATCTGAAAAGATGTTTCTATCATCACTATTCCAGGACGAAGATCGCTAGTGATACCGCTCCAATAATATCCGAAAAAGTCCATGTTATTAAAGACCTTCCCACTTATAAAGTGTCTGATAGGTTTCTGACTGAGAAGATCAGTTACCAAGAACATGAGGATACCAATAAGCAGATACTGAGACTCCTGCAATGCTACGAAGATTCCGATAAGTATTTCCTGTTGTTGAGAAATCCACAGATGCGCTTAAGGGGTTGTTTCTCTAGCACAATGATAGATGGGTTAATACGTGTCGGAGGGAGATTAACTAATGCTCCATTGTCCTTTGACACTAAGTTTCCCATACTCATTAGAAATCTTGAAATACAAATCAAGATGATTGTAGATGTTCACAGTAGACTTTACCATGCTGGTAGAGAACGAGTTCTTAGCGAAATTCGAACTCGCTATTATTTCCATAAGCCCCGTAGAGCTCTAAACCAAGTTCTTAGGATCTGTATACCCTGTAGGAAAGCATTTAGTAGGCCTTTAACACAGCGAGAGGCAGAATTACCTAGGGAACGAGTAAGCTTCTATGAACCACCCTTTACTAATATTGGTGTGGATTTATTTGGCCCTATTGAAGTATATCGTGCTAGGACTATAGTCAAGTGATGGTGTGTCATCTTTGTCTGTATGACTTGTAGAGCGATCCATCTAGATATGGTGAACGATCTATCTACAAACAGCTTCATACTGAGTTTACGCCGACAGATCACTCGTTTTGGGACTAGTAACACTATGAGATCCGATAAGGGAACGAACTTCATTGGCACCAATAATGAGATCAAAGCTTACGTGAAAGATTGGAACCAAAGACAGGTGGACGATCAGCTAAGGGTAACGGCATCTACCTGGACCTTCAACGCCGCCGACGCCCCTTGGTGGGGAGGAAGTTGGGAGAGACTAATACGGAGCATGAAGACCGCATTTCACTTTATAGTGCCGTGCCGCGCGTATCTCACCAACGAACTTTTGCGGATATTAATGGAAGAAATCACCGCCTATCTTAACGAGAGACCGCTTATGCCAGTCTCATTGCGTCCCGACTCCCTAGAAGCGCTAACACCCGCGCATTTCCTACTAAAGAAACCTGTAGCCATGCTCCCGCAATCGGAAATCACGGACGGAGACTAATACTGCCAACAAACTTGGCAACTTATGCAGTTATTATCCCATCGTTTCGCTGACCATTTCGAAAAACATTATCTTCCTACGCTACAACTTCGAACAAAGTGGTTTGCGCAGCAAGAAAACGTCAGCGCAGGAGACATGTCCTTATCGTGGAATCAGATCTTCCACGTAAGAGGTGGCAGACAGGTCGTATCATCGAGACTCATATATGATGGTTTAGTGCGATTGGTAGAACTCGTCGTCATGCGACGTAACTTTAAGAAACCTGGAATTGTATTCGAAACACAACAACTTAATCGCCCAGTTGGTCGTTTATGTTTACTGGAAAGAGACCTAGAGTTGTCCGGGAACTATGGAAGGCAAGAGACTCTTCCCACGACCACCTTCCTCATCCAACAAACATCTAGGGACTCCCCAACGTAACAGCGTCTGGAGTGGGTGTGTGACTACATTATTTTATTTTTTTTATTTTTATATTTATGTATGCATTATTATGTAATTTTATTATTATAATCGTTTTCTTTAATTTTATTTAGTAGAATAATATTTTAACGATTATTCAGTAGATTAGTGCAATATATTCGTGTTTATTACTTAATTACTTAGCATAATATATTTCGTTTAAGGGCGAGAAATAATCCATTTTCTCTTTCCTTACTGTCCGTATCATACTATAAATACGTGACTACAGTAAGATGAAATGGCCGTACTTATTAAAAGTACAATATACCGCCCCTACTATACTCAAGTATTATTGGTAAGTAGAGTATTAGGAATGCAAAGTTCAGATCCTCGTGTCTCGGCTAAACCAAGCTCTGGGTAGACCTTGGAAACGACTTGCCTCTTCTCACTGACATTGCTTCTTGCAATATTGCTCTCATACCGTATATTAAATAATACATATAGTAGAATGATGTCCATTTAACAGTAGTGTTGAAGCTCAAAATATTAACAAATATTAATAGTATTAATGAAACCTATTAAATAAATCTGTTAATAAATCTTCAAATAAATCTGTTAAACCCTTTTACCATCTGAAATTCTAGTCGATTAAGATATCGCGGCACCCACCGATATACTTGAAAGACAAAATTCTAGAATCAGTGGTTAACGTCCCCAGACATGTTCTGGTCTAAATCGGTGCCCATCTTAAATATTAAATATTTAACAAATATTTATAAAATCTGTTAAAACAAATGCTATAATAGAGGAAATGCTAACAAATGGACTCTAGAAAATCTATAATAATCAAAATCTGTTAAAATTTAGATCCTCTAAAATTCTAGTCGAATAAGATATCGTAGCACTTACCGATACTCTTAAAAAGACAAATTTCTGGAATTAAGGATCCTAGTCCCCAGACATGTTCTGGAATAAAATTGTGCCTATTTTAATATTAAATAATAAAATTTACGGGAATAAATTTTAAATTCATATCCTCTCATGAATTTGATAAATTGTCATTTTATACAATTTATAACATTCCCAAAATTCCATTAATTAATAGATCATGGGAGTGGAGATTCACCCTATTAAGTATATTAAGTGTGAGAGAATTTCCAGTGTACAGTCAATAGCCGATAAAATTTATAAAATCATGTATAAGGGGAATATTGACAATTAAAGAATTACTATTAAATAGTAGCCCAAATCTGTATGCATGAGAATTACTCTAATTCTACCGCTAGCTTTCCATAATGTCACCATAGCAACAACCACGCTAGAATTAGAAGCGAGTTAAAAGAACAATAGAAAGCTTGCCCCATTGAATAGCATGCGGAATAAATAGCACCCTGCTAGTATCCAGGGATACATAATAATAACGTGGCATTCTGGAAGGCACTTGACTAATGGACAAATGGCCCTAATTTGTACAAATTGTGACAGGAATGTGGAATTTGTGTATTTATAGGTGAATGTTACTACTAAAGTATGTTTACAGTAGCGAGTCGCAGTTGTGAAAGTTACCCTGCATCTGTAGCAAGTTCCTCCAGTAAATCTAAGCCCTTGGGACGGACAGTGGAGTGACTCGCGCTGGTTATTGTTGTCGTTGTGTAGCTACTACGTTGGCGAGAGGCACTCCGACGACAGTACATCAGCGCTGAGGATCTTGCGCTGTCCGGGGGCACTGAGGGGGAGGCAGCGACGACTGCTAGCCTAATTATTATTAACTCTAATATCGATAAACTCATATAGCAGCTATGACTGAGTAAATAGAAGATGATCTTGGTATCAGGGAGCGATATACCCTACCATTGCAAGCGTTTGTTGATAGTTTAATAAGCAGCGACGCTAGTCAACATACTACGGAAGACGATGGCCGTTATATCGAACCGCCAATGTCAAAGGAACAGCTCACGTGTGAATTGGACTATAGAAAATTCACCGCTCGCTATACGCATCGTAATGGTACGTATATGGACTTCTTAACTACTGGTCTGATCATCCTATCGATTTACACGACACGGATGATGTTGACACCAAAAGGGAAATGATTCTATTTAAATATCATACCCAGTGGAGTCGGAATGATAAACTGAGAATCGAACATGAAATTTCTATTCGAAACCGACTCGAAAGAGAAGATGTTGAAGGGCCGGATAAACGCAGTGTCTTCAACGAATATTTGGAATTCTTGAGAGAAACATATCTCAATGTAGCCAGTCAACAAAATCTAGAAACTCGATATCCTCAAGGTATACATCATAACCCTATGATAGAACTCAAATGACTCTATTTTACTATGATGTATCTTACCGCCGATCAACCGCTACCTGTTGTACCGGATAGCTTCGAACAGATGGAAGAATATTGTAAAACTGGAGAAAGATCACCAGCGTTTCCCCTACAAAACGTGCGTCTGTGGTATTACTGCGATGAATGCCCTAGACCCAACCAACAAACGGAAAGACATAAACATCCGCGGAGATGTTGCGCTATACACAGTTTTACTCGCTACACTTACGGGAGTTTCAAGCGAAACTTGTTCGACGTATCACCTACGCTCTCTCGACTCAAACGATCCTTAAATAAACCTATGATCAGAGTTCTGGAATACTCGGTCAGACCTCCTCATTCCCTGGTGAGACCTCAGACTCTTGATCCTAATAGTATGATGGATCCTCCTGAGTTGTATTCCTTGTTCAAATATCTAGAGTTACCTGAACAATTGGTCGGTGGCACTCCGGTTGTGGGCTCTCTAGATATTCGCCCATCCTACCTAGCCGGATTGGGATGCGGACATCTAATATCACCGTTCAACCCATATAATCGTCCCTGTTTAACCCCGATACAACCTGTCACCGAAGTGGAGGAGAGCATTGTATGAAACGCGTTATACGCTATTCGACAAAAGATCGGAAAAGGAACCTACGATTGTTTAGACAAACGTAAATTGCAGCAGCAAGAACAAGCGGTAAAGGAATTGGCTTTACCCCAGTTCGATAGGGAAATCCAGAATCTCGAAGAAGACATCGAACTTGGACGAACATACTCTCTACAAGAGTTTTTGGACGAACGCTTCCAACGACAAGCGGAAGAAAATCAGCTAGAGGAGAAGCACATCGAAATGGATAAAAGAGAAGAAGAGCTTTAGCCCAGCCAGAAGTCAAATCCTTATGACTGATCTCTATTCCAAAACCATCATTCATCCTTCGATGGTTCCCAATTTCGGAGACAAACTCTTCGCCACGGTACAACCCCAACCGGTTGATATCAACTTAAGATCTAGAGATCTTATCGCTGACGCTCCTATGTTACAATGTCCGCCAATCGAGGCGGCTCGTGTCGACGGTATACTCGTTGAACCTCCAGACAATCGAGCGGATCTTGTCCGTTGTATGGTACACGAGGTCAACCTACGCGCTAGACCTTTACCGAACTCATTTTATGGGATCAAAGACCACCCCTATTATGTCAATTTAACTCAATATTATATGGTGAAACCAGAAGATACTACACACAGTTTAAGGTTTCTACCACTGATAAACCCCCTAGATCTTGTCGAACTCGAACAACTACAGAAACATGTAGATCAATTGGTTAAAGTAAACTCATTCAGAAAACCTTATAATGTTTCAAGAATATAAAAGGACATAATGCCTCAGTATAATCTCGATGGATTTATTAAAACTCGATTAGTCCATTGGAATCTCGATGTATTATTCGAGGAAGAGAGAATACAGCGATATGGAGATGCAGAGACTTATACTACACATTATCTGAAGTATAGCGATCTACGTAACGCAAGTGAATGTGCCACCTTATGGCATCCAGTGGGTATGACCATAGAAAACACCACCAAAGAGTGGAACGAAACTCTTAATGTTATCGAAATGTATGGAGTTGTCACTTACGATAACGAAGGTAGCCTTCCGGTTGGAGAACTGGGAACTACGCGAATAATACACATACGTGGACTAGCTGGTTCTACCCATGTGTTTACTCGAGCGTGTTCCGACGTGATCGATTATTCTTTTGAGACTCTCACCGAGATACAAAAGAAACTCCGACATGGACAATTCGAACTCGTGCAGCGTTATGTTACCGATACCGAGCGCAAACTGGCCATGGGTATAAATGGATCGATGCTACCCCAGCCAGTGCTCGAGATGCTGTTTGACGAGAGAATCCTTAAAATCGGCTCAGATGTTTATGGAGATCACCAAAATGACTTCAGAAATATGGAGAATATCCCATATCCTTTTGTAGATACCCAGCTGATTGCGCCATGGGCAGAAGGTCGAGGCTTCTTCCGAACTATGTATGCTACATCAAGCGGAATCAATAAAGTACAACGAACCTCTATCGGACATCCAAGAATACGGATGGAATTTCAAAGTCAGAAACCCTGTCAGCTACCAACAAGTATATGGAGATCATTATTCTCGATTATACTTTGACGGACCATTAACCGCACCTGGCGTCAACTATAGCTTTATGAGTGTTCCACTCCGCCTCTCATTAGCTATATACACTATCTTCGAGAACGCCGCACTTGCCGGTTGGCTAGCCGATGTGTGAAGACGCACTATACGCGCTCATCCCTTACTGCTTGGAACCAAACTCGCCAAGCTAGATGAACACAATAAATTCATCCGATTTGAATGCTTTAGGCGTTTTCTGACTCCGTTCCACAATGTGGATAGTCAGCTCAAAGACCGCGCTTTAACCAAGCTCAGCTTAAGAGACTCAGCTGCTGAGAAGTTGGACAGCGCTGGATTCGCTATTTTTAAGGACGTTTGTATACAGAACTTACATTCATCTGTCATACAAAGACCCCGAATTCCCACGGGTTATTCTATTGTGGAAGTTCAAACAATGGGTTCACTTGAAGAAACAGCTACACCTACCTCAGCTATGCAATTGGAAGATGAACCAATTTGCTTAGAGTCCGAGGAGATTCAACCCAGAGCGCCCAGGAGCAGTGACAATGATTACGTGCTGGAATGGTATCAAGGTCCACAATGTCTCACAGCATACGATTATCGGCATGCCAATTATGTTTCTAGGAAACGTTGCCGATTATGCGCATCACGAGATCACTTTACACGGTGGACTCCAGCGTACCCTGGTCCTACTTTAAAGATCAACCTGCTATGGAGATTTATTGTGCGTATTGTAGACTCAATAATCTACACATCTTCGCAGTCTGTCCTCAATTTATTACTTAATGTCATCATTGTCAGTTTAAAGGACACGCAAGTTTCGATTGCCCTTTCAACCGAGATCTAGAAAGCGTAGACGAAATGGTTGCCCTGTGTTATATCAGAGCTTGGGAAGTTAACGCGGATCTCCATTGCGAATCACGTCATCGATACTATCCTGGACATGCTTATGAAGGAGTCTATGCGTTTCACCCCTATCTTTTTGCTTCTGTCGAGCAAAAATCTCGCACTCCTAGCTACGAGCTGATGAAGCGTGTTGGCGAGAATATTTCAACTAAATTTGTTCGCAAGTACCTTAGGAATATTAATCCTAACAAACTGAATTCCTATAACTTGATCAACTTCATCCGTCAAGATCCGGAATATGGTGACTTGTTCATAAACTCGCATCCAGAGCTACAAGAAGTTCATAGATGACCATATGAATATAGAGCCAGACAATGCGAGTTGGAAAGAACCATCAAACCGAGGAAATTTCTCACTACTCACGGTCAACCTACCGCTCTCGTGCAAACGACCCGACAGGTACCAGTAAAAGCTGCTGTCCTGAAACGCGCTCTAAAGGTTGTTCGACCTCGTTCTACTGAGGTTGATATCGATCAACCAGGTACCTCGACCGGCGGATACACCGACCGTAATCCAAAACCTTCCGATGCAATTGTATTGCACCCCTCACCCAGGAGTTATAGCCCTCCTAGTAAAGTGGCTCGCCCGAAAGAGAAAAGGACTCTTACTAGCCTCAAAAAACTTCGTAAACGCCGTTCACGAAAGAAGGACTAATAGTTTAGAGTATTTTTGTATTTTAGAAACTGTGATTTTTTATATTTTATAGACTTAAATCCCATTTTATGGGAGCAGTGTAAAAGCTTTTCCAGACATAACAAGTCATTTTTACGCAATGCGCAGAATACTCTAAAATAGCCCTAAAATTATCCCACTACGCGATGGGAAGGAATTAGAACCAAGATGACGAAATCTGTCAGCTGATTCTTTGTGTACTTGGAAGTTCTTTGTTCTGTCTTATTCAGCCAATCAGAGCAATTTTCACTTTACGGCTAACAGAAACCTATGGAAACTCGCGCAATGCATTATGCTCTTTGTTTACTATTTTCTGAGAATCAGAACAACTCAGAATTCTGTGCTTCTGTACGGAAGTTTCAGACTTTGGCCTAGGAACATCAGATGTCCTTGGTTATAAGAACGTAAATCTATTAACCTTGGATACACATTTCATGCATTATAATTTTCACCTGACTCTGAACAACTCATTTCACCGCACTGTTTTACTTCTGTTTTATAGTATTAATTGTTGTTATATTAATGGATATTGATGTTATTATTTGGAGAATACCGATAAATAATCATAAACCCCTCAATCTTATTGATTACTAAAGGTTAGAGGAACAGGTTTACCGGTAGCAATTGCGACTTACATTACAGTGGTTTTAGTGTGCATTAAATGCTATTTCATAATCCCTACGTGTGTCAGTTGCAATTCTCCTTATATATGATCAAATTCAGTGATGGTCGGCAGATTAGTGCGAACTAGTGTAAAGTAGTGTGAAGTAGTGTGAAGGTTAATAAAGCATCTCCTAAAGAATGCGCTATTTACGAAACTCTGTGGCCATCTAGTTGTGATTAGTATAAGTCATAACTCTGTTTTTATACTTAGAGCGCCACGTCATAAAGGAACTGTTAATATTTCCCCGAAAGTAAATATATTTGTCAGAAATTATATAGTAGCGATCAATCGAATAATACAGTAGGTCTACACTGCAATCCGAATCCAGTCTCCCACACCGTGGGTCATACGCCGCGCACGGACTGGCTTCGGCTGATGTCAGTGCCGGATTAAGCCTCTGGTGGCCCTAAGGCACATTTTAGTAATTTCCAAAAATGGCCCGAAGATATAATTTTTCCGCAAACCCTTTCAAAAGAAAAAGCTGCTAAAAACAACTGAAATTGTGAAAATGTTGCGAAGGAAATATAAAGTATTTTCGTTGGATGACTGCGTGCAAATAACTACTAAGTACTTTAATTATAAGTACTTTGCACAAATAGTTTTCATCAAGAATTTTTAACATTACTGAACGGCATATTATGCCTATAAAGCCTTTGCTATAAAAAGTGTAATGGTTTTGGTACAATTTCTCTAGCTTTAATTTTTAATATATTAATGGGACCATTACCCCAAATCTATTTGTTTTATTTATTAAGTTACTATTCTGAATACTTAACACAATGATATGTGATCTTTTATATACTACGGAAACTGAGTATAGAGAGCTTCATAAGCCGTTTATTCGAAAAATATGGCACTTTTTGAGCAGGTCGGTTTATTTCAAAAATTCTATAAATTTTGAGACATTTATATGTAAATTAGCTCATGTTTAAGGATCTGTAATACCACCTGCATTGAAGTTCTTGGTCCAAGACTTTGGTAAAATGAACCTAGATATGTAGGCTATTTTCTATGAAAATAAAATAAATATCAGCATTTTATATTATGTTGTTGAAGAGCAGTTTTTTGGTCAAAAATAATTAAATGTTACCTTATGAAAGCCTTTCTATCAAACTACAAAATGATCGTATCGCAATTTTGAATAAAATGTGGTATTTATTTTCTGTAGGTTTTGCACGGTACTTATCTTTACAGGACTTGCTGAGAAATATAACACACCAAAATTGTGGGCTTGTGCTCTAATAAAGTAATGATCTTCTATAAGAGAACAGTCTCGGAAATAAGCACTATTTGTCACTAATTTTATTTTAACCAAATTCAATTATGCTGTCCGAGAGTTTTAGGTTTTGCAGAAATTGCACCTAAAACGCCATCGAATGCAAAATTTAATACACGAGGGCAGAACATCTGAATTTCGGTTAAATTAAATTAAATTAGTAACAAAAAGTTATTTCTGACGCGTTTTTTTTATCAACAACTATTTTATCAACAACTATTTTATCTACTACTACATAATTTATCCTTTTTTATCTATTAGGGCCTATATTTATAAAACTCGTTTCCGGTAAAAAAAAAAATTTCGCACTACCATATCTCCACGCCATACATTTACTATGTACAGTGTTTCCAGTATGTCACCACCACGTCATTATTTGGTTGTTCTAGAAAGTTTAAGAGCATAACTACAAATAATTGCCCACAAATAAATAAAATAAAATTATCCATTGTTCATAATTAGCACTTTAAAGTTTTACTGCCCTTGTTTTATTATTTCCCTGCCATTAGGTCTCGAAGTAATAAAACAGCACCTGTCGGTCGACTGAGCTAGAATTTTGCACTTTCTATCACAAATTTAGGGATAGAGAGTAGTCGAAAGAAGCACTTTCTTGCTCTGTTTTCTACAAATTTTAGTGAGAAAAAATGTGGACTTTTCAGATTAAAATATTATTTTCACAGGAATGACTCGCTGAGAAAAAATGGCCCGTATTTTCGGCTGGCCTTAAGGCACGTGCCTTATATGCCTTAAGGTTAATCCGGCACTGGCTGATGTAACTTCAGTACACCAGGTAATTGGTAAAGGGCTAAAGTCGATTTATAAACAAGAGGACAACTAAAATTGGCAGGTTAAACTGCTAAAGGTCTAAAAGCGCGAACATTAATAGATTTCAAGTTTCTTTATTGCGCCGTAGGCAATAAAGTACCGGTAGGACGGTAAACTGTACGCCTGATCCGGGCCGGTACTTACAGGTACAGCAGTATTATTTCGATTGTGATAATTATATACCGGTAGGTCTTAATATTAAATCGGGGACTGCAGCCCTGGTTTTTATTGGGATTTTACTTATTTCTGTCAGTTTTATTTATCTGTAAGTGTAATATTGAGCAGAAGGCGTGTAAGCCTGCTCAGATTGTATAAATAATTGGTAGGCCGGATTGTTGTCTAACTGTTGTTAGGTCTGAGGTGATTGCAGCGATAACTCAAGATTTAAAAAAGATCTCGCCAAGCCGTTTTACTGTATTACAGTATTTGAAATATCCATTAAATTCTGTATCAGATGAAAGAGAAAACCCCAAAATATGAAAATTTTACAATAGGATAAATAAGTTTCACTACTAAATGTTCTATAGTATAAAACAATTTTACAATAGGATGGGGATTTATTTTACAATAAATCTTCGATTTTAAATTATCCTGTTTGGTATTGTGTGTAGTTATTTGCAATCCCTTAAACTGTCTTACCATTTTATCAAAATTATCCCGGTCATGGCTGAATATCCCGGTAACCACGTTACTGGGATACCCCAACTAAGGTATTCCTACTGTGTTCCCACCCTCGAGAACTTGCTTTCTCATTAATAATGTTACCGAAGTTAGCGACATGGTGTATGAAAGATTCTCTCCACTTATGGCTCGACCCGATTCGCATACCAGCTGCTTCCGGACTTACGTTTTACCCTACGACTGCTGCGTGACTATTCGCGAGAACATTGTCACCCTTTCTGCGGGAACTACCGGGTTTGTTAGCTGGCCCGCGGGATTCTCGCTGACGGAGTGGTTGAGATGGCGATTCCATCTAACGGATGGTAAAGGAACCCTAGAGTTGGGTTGCGGCGCGGGTTTGTCCGATACAATTACGTGTATGACGTCACTTCCTACGGGGTACACGTTTACGGACGCGAACGTAAACGTTCTGGAGAATTTACGCGAGAATATTCGCATTAACTGCCTCAACTCGAAGTCTTCTCAATGCAAACAGAGTCATCAGCTTCAAAATGATTGTACATAAGAGTGTAGCCCCTTGATTTGAGTTTGTCTAGTTACGATCAAACGGTTGACAGAGATGTATATAATATTATTGTCGCCGCTGATGTGACCTTTGAACCCGAGAGTCTACCTGGTCTAGTTAACCTACTCCATTATCTTTTATCAACCAGCAACTCAGCCAATCCATCTAGTTGTGCTTATTTTTGTTGACAAAACTACTGTAGCTTCGGCTACTGTCAACTACTATCAGTGCACTATCTACACTCAAAAACTAAATCCCTTTAATGCAAATTTTTAAATTATAAAATGCTTACCACTGTGAATTAAATATAATGCAATTATTATTGTTATAATTAATGTGTACGACCAACTCGGTATAAATAAATCTCAATCACAATCTCAATAGGCGTATGTTTGACCAATTAGTCTTTCGGTTAGTTAGAGTCAGAGAGTTCCTTATAGTTTTAGCCTGAAGAAGAGAGTCATTTCCATTAGTAGGCCTACAGTAGTGGGCCTATTACCAAAACACTATTATTGTATTTAGCGATTCAGTTAAAACCAAGCTGACTACTCTACTACAGGACTGCCAGAGCTAAAAGTAAGCCCCCGCTAGCGGGGTCCATTCAGTTCTCATACTAAACCGGCTTTAAATGTAAAACAAAATAGTCCATTATAGGGTTTTCGGGGTCGAGAAATCCATTTCTGACATTTTCATGGTCATATCACGTCGTTCTGTTGCCATGGTAACGGGGTAATTTTTTATGATATTTGATTCCCCATGTTATTGTGGCTATAAATAAGGGAAACCATGCACTATAGGTTTTCGAGGGCGGAGATTCAAGTGGAGTGGTTTTTGTTGAGTCAATAACTGATTGCAGTAGACTGCCAGGTACATGACGGCCGACATTTTCTAACCAAAACATTAAACGGAAGCTGGAAATTCAGGAATACAGCCCCGGTTATAATAAATGCAAAACAAAATAATCCACTGTAAGGTTTTCGGGGTCAAAAAATCCATTTCTTGTTAAGTTTTTTAAAAAAACCGAAAGGTTTTTTAAGGTTTTGTATTATACAGTTATATCTGTATATAGATATTACATAATTCTGTAATTAATATGATTTGAACATATTTTATGATAGAGGATGCATGTGTATAATTTGCATTAGCACAATAGGCCTACAGCTATAAAATGTATACTGTTAGAATCTCCTATTAATGCTCTATACAGTAGTACAGCACTCTACAGTTAGTACAAAAATTAATTATTAATTAATTAATTACAGAATTAATTGCTGACAAACAGTGTTTATGTTGATCAAGAAAATATTGGGCAAAAGTTGTCCCAAGTCCTTGTGTATAGAAGTAGCCCTGATTTATAGTACATTAAACTAAAAAAACCGAAAAAACCTATTTTTGATGAAATTTTCAAAAGTAGGTGATTTAAAAAAGAAGAGAAAAAAAGAGCTTTAGTTAGTGCAGTGTATTCTGCATTGTCACTCACATATTATGGGTGATTATGAGTAAGCACTGTTGTGTATATGGCCACAATGGGAATTATGTTGGTAACCCGACTCGTATCGTACCTACCCCAGTGAAAAATGCGCATGCGTATTACAAGTGATTTTAAAGCGTCATGCGTTTTTATTGCGGCTCAATAAATAGCGATAAAACTCTTGTGATTCGCATGTAAAATAGGGAAGCGATTCCACGCATGCGATTCACAACTTATTTTACGCATATGATTCCGTGCATGTAAATCGCATGGGAATCACACCTCATTTAACGCTTATTTTATGCATGTTTTACACCATGAGATTATCATGCGTTAATTCCCAATGCGAATCGCATGAATTTAATTCCACTAAAGATTATTAATTAAAATAAAGTTGCCTATCAAGAAATAAAATAGTTTTAAAATAAAAAATTGATGAATATGAATTATCTAATATGGCTGTCGAATACAGAGATTATATTAATATATTTTATAGAATTTAAAATTATAGGGAATAGTTAAAAGTGTATCATGGTTATTCTAATCTATTTCTATTATCCTTTATATAACCAACCATTTCTACTATTGATTCATACAGCATGTCTAATGTTCTATGTCTAGAGAGTGTAATGTAATGTAAGGTAAGTACAGTAGGCAGATGATATGGAAGCCCATAGTATCAAACAGTAGTGGAAAATTCAACTACTGTATCATATTTTCTGTCACAAAAGGTCTCAATATATTACACAAAAATCACAACCAGTAGATTTTTGCGATATTTATGCGTCATGACACTTGAAAGTCGTAAGTGAATCGCATGTGAGTTTTATGCGACTGGATGCAAGTTGTTGTGATTTTTATTTCACTTAACGCAAGTTGTTGCGATATTTATGTGACATAACTCAAGTAG
Source organism: Nemertoderma westbladi (assembly GCA_032718475.1). Classification (NCBI taxonomy): domain Eukaryota; kingdom Metazoa; phylum Xenacoelomorpha; order Nemertodermatida; family Nemertodermatidae; genus Nemertoderma; species Nemertoderma westbladi. Next base: position 54,330 of record JAUCBJ010004851.1, on the reverse strand, counting down.
ATCGCTTGTGGTAAAGGTCGGGCTATAACTCTTGGGAATCACATCAGATACGCCTGCGTTGCATGCTTAGCGAAACGCTTGCGCACTTTTCACTGGGAAGCTCCCTCCGCTTGCCTCACGTGAAACGTGAAAGAGAGCAATGGATTGTGATGCTCTACCACGACGCGGTGAGAGCGACGGTTCGCCATTTAAATACGGCGACTCTGCAGTTTTATGTATCGACCACTGGCCGCTGGGCCGTGATTACCCGAGTCAATTCCACATAAGAAGGTTAATGGCAGCCTGGCGGTTCACTCAGGCCAACGGTTCCGCCCTTTCACTTTCCAGGCGTTCCTTCTTCTTGTGTTCCATCTCCTCCTCCAACTCCACGTAAAACCTTACCAGTTGAACAGAGACAGTTAGACACACTATACGAACGTGATGTTATTCCAAGTTTTAATGAACTCGATGGGAATATCAATATAGAAAATAAACTGAAGTCATTCTCCTTCAGCCAGAAAGTTGATATGTACGTTTTTATTAAACGACAGTCAGAGAACGGGACTTAGGCCTATTTATTATATTTATTTTTTGTAACAACAGCTACCTTGGATCAGTTGAATTGTCTCGCAGAGAACTTTTGTGTGGGGACATTCATGCAAATGCGATGAACCAGTCGAGGCAGCATTTTACCCTCACCCACTGCCTCCCTCATAACCAACAGCTCAACCGATATGGACGCAGTTGGAGGAAGTTTTGGCGACTGTGCAGCGTAATGTTGTTCCTGTGGCATTAATATTGCATGAACGACATTCAAACTTCCTTAGCTCAATGTACGTGCGTGCAATATGAGTATAAGCTGGTTGCACTATTCCATTGGTATTTTGTGCGTACTGTATATCATCTTTGGCAAGAGATTTTATATACATTAAATAACATTTATTAAATATACGACTAAATAAATCTTTTCGATTAATTGCGTTAATTGCACTTTTATTAAGCTACATATATTCCTGCTGTTGATACCGCTACAAATTGGTGACCCGGACGACTACGGAACACAACGAAACCGACGCAAGTAATATATTACACAAGAACTTAGCAACATGTCCGACAATGAAGCTCCAACACCAACAGTTAACGCCGTAAGTATTAAAATTCCACCCTTTTGGAGTGACGATCCTGAACTTTGGTTCCTTCAAGTGGAGGCACAATTTCGAGCAAGACGAATCACAGTCCAACAAACGCGATTTGACCACATTGTCGCTGCATTACCTCCCGATGTAGCGCGGTACATCAGAGATGTTATTAAAAATCCACCGAAACCGAATCCATATGAAGGTTTGAAAACCGCATTAATTGAAAGGTTCGCCCCAACACGCCACCAAGAGCTTCAAAAACTGCTTTCAGCAGAGCACCTTGGTGACAGAAAACCGTCGCAGATGCTACGTGATATGGAAAAGCAACTAGGCGACACAACCTCTGATGAACTATTACTTGAGCTCTTTCTCAATCGACTACCGAAAGATATGGGATTAGTATTATTGGCCTCGAAAATGCCCCTTGGTGAACTTGCCTTAATAGCTACGATATTATTGATGGGTGCACTGTGTCAAACCCCCATAAAGATTCAGTCTCCTCAACCGACTACGACGTTGGCAGAAACGAACAAGTGACCACAAATTTAAACACCACGTTTAGTAGACCAACTTCATGGACAGGGCCACCTGGACAGAAACCAAGGATGTTCACAAGGACCAATAATAATGCGCGTCAACCAGAATATTGTTGGTATCATCAGCGATTTGGGAAAATCGCCAAAAACTGCACACCTCCATGCGCTGCGGCACTCCCGAATACACAGGGAAATGCGAGGGCCAGCAGCAAATAAATGCGGCAACGTCTGCTGGCCGATGCAGCTGCTTGTTCTACGTGTTAGATAAGCGATCAGGATACCGGTTTCTTGTAGACTCTGGTTTGGCCATTAGTGTCCTACCTGCAAAATATGCCGATAAACTACTCACCAAAGAGGATACCTCTACATCACAACTTGTTGCTGCTAATGGAAGAACCATTGATACATATGGCAACAAAACCCTAACACTCAATTTAGGGTTACCGCAACAATTAACTTGGAAATTTGTTATCGCCAATGTGTCACAACCAATATTGGGCGCAGATTTTTTTAGTAATTTCGGACTGCTCATCGATTTGAGACATTCTAGCCTCATACAGTAGATGCAAAGACTTACACCCACATTCCCGGTAAAATATCGCATTCGATAAAGGCATATGGGTTAAGCTTCATCTGCGATTCTAATGAATGCAATGAATTACTCCTAGAATTCCCTTCATTAACAGAAATGACATTTCGTGAATCAAAGCTAAGACATGACGTTGAACACCACATAGAGACTGTAGGAGCACCCATTCACAGCAAACCAAGACACCTATCACCAGAGAAACTTTCAGTCGCCAAGGAAGAATTCCAACAGATGTGAAATCTAGGCATTATACGCCCTTCATCTAGTCAATGGTCATCACCGTTGCACATGACCCCCAAACAAAAACCTGGTGAATGGCGCCCATGCGGGGACTATAGACGTTTAAATGATGCCACAGTACCCGATAGATATCCAAGTCCGCATATACAAGACTTCACGGCGAACCTAGCAGGTAAAACAATATTCAGTAAAATTCACCTAGTCCGTGCTTATCGACAAATACCTGTTGCGCAAGAAGACATACCAAAAACTGCCATATCAACCCCATTTGGGTTATTTGAATTCACCCGCACTCCATATGGCCTCCGCAATGCAGGTCAAACATTTCAACGATTTATGCGTAGAGTTTGTGGGGATTTAGATTTCATATTCGTTTATATGGATGATATACTTGTAGCTAGTTGCAACCGTCTAGAACATAAGCAGCACCTTCGAATTCGATTTTAGAGACTACAGTAGCAGAGTATGGATTGGTCATCAACAAGGATAGATGTGACTTGGGTAAGTCACATTTAACATTCCTAGGCCATAATATTAGTAAAAATGGAATAACACCTTTAGCAGAGCGTGTTCAAGCAGTGCAAGACTACCCAATACCCGCAACAACGAAGGAATTAGAGAAGTTTTTAGGCATGGTAAATTATTACCACAGTTTTATCCCCAATGCATCTGAAGTGTTAAATCACTTGTATATAGCTTTAAAGCAAAATTCCAAAAATTTCACCTGGAACCCATCATACAACAAAACATTTACGGTTGTGAAAACAGCTTTTTAGCAAATGCAGCCATGCCCTACCACCCACAAGCTAATGCTGATACTGCAATTACGACCGATGCCTCTGACATTGGTGTTGAGGCTGTACTGGAACAATTAGATAAAGAATGGCGCCCGGTCGCATTCTTTTCAAAGAAATTACATTCTGCCGAAATGCCTTACAGTGCGTATGACAAGGAATTACTTAATTGCAATAGTGCTCAGCATTAAACACTTTAGGTACTTTGTCGAAGGGCGAAGGTTTAACATTTATACGGACCATAAACCCATAACATTTGCATTAAAGTCAGGCCGTGATACATTACTACCTCGACAATCACGCCAATTGTCCTTCATATCAGAATTTACTTGCAAGATATCCCACATTTCAGGGAAAGACAATTTAGTCGCAGACTCATTATCCCGAGCTCCATTATCAACCAATACAATACCAATATCATCAAATGTCGATTATACTCTATTGGCGAGGCTCAAGAAATCGATCCCGAAATTCAAGCTTCTCAGTCTTCTTTCAGGAATGTATCACTTCGACGCTCCAGATCAACGATTTTCTGATATTCATGTCAACATAGTGGGTCCATTGCCATGTTCACAAGGATACACATATTTATTTACCTGTATAGACAGATACACCAGATGAGCTGAAGCTGTTCCAATGGAAAACTCTTTAACTGAAACTTGCACCAGGGCTTTGCTGTCTCAGTGGATCTCTCGATTCGGAGTACCAAATACAATAGCATCAGATCGAGGGTGTCAGTTCGAATCAGATCTTTGGTTTAATCTCAATAAACTCCTAGGAACAACAAGAAATAGAACTACGGCCTACCACCCCCAGTCAAATGGTATCGTCGAGCGGTATCATCGACAACTCAAAACTTCATTAAAAGCTCGTTTGCACAACAACAATTGGTATGATGAGTTACTATGTACTACTACTAGGTCGAGCGAACTTGGACAGTGGAAATGAGATCCTTCCAGGCTTCCCGATTCTCCATAGTTGTCGCAATTTCTTTTCTCCCAAGTTCAATATCCCTTTCAAGTTGATCTATATATGTTATGGCCGGTCGTCCACGACTACGCTTTCCATGAGTTGGTTGCCAGAAAAGTAGATCTGGTATGACCTCGTCTTTACTTCGCCAGCAGTGCCCACTGAATCTTAATCTGCGTTCACGGAGGGTGGTTGATACAGGTGGTATTGTACCATAAAGCTCGGCATTTGTCATGTGTTGTCTCCAGCTGATGTTTAGGGCTGCCCTTAGTGGTCTTGTGTAGCAACCATCAATTCATTGTGCAAGTGATTTAGTCAGTGTCCAGGTCTCACCCCCGTATAAAAATACACTTTCCACTATGGCTCGAAAGAAGTTAGTCGTCAGGTGCCTGGAGAGATCTGATTTCCAGATGGTATTCATTTTTGATAGAGCTACCCAAGCCTTTGCTTTCCTAACTTCTATGTCCTTTTTGCTACTCTCTATCCATTATCCAAGGTACTGGAAGTCGTCAACCTTCCTTAGTTGATTATTGTCAATGGTTGTCAAATTTCCATCACCATTAAAGGTCATGAATTCGGTCTTGGTAGCATTTATATGCAATCCAACCTCCTTAGCAGCCCTCTTCACTTTATTTAGTAGAAGCTGTGCATCTGCTAGGGTATAAGAGAGCAGGGCGATGTCATCCGCAAAGTCGGTGTCTGTGACTGTAGTTTCCGGATATCTACTACTTCTGCGTTCTTGAAGTGTGAATCCAAGGTCTTCACCCTTTGTGGCTGTCCTCATTACGTAATCCAGCACAATTACAAATAGTAATGGTGCTAATGTGTCACCTTGCAGTACCCCAGCCAGGATTGAGAAAAACTCAGTTTAATCATCTGGTGAGAGTACCTGCGCTTTTGTGTCACAATATAACAATCCAATGCCAGCAATAATTACTTCTGGTATTCCATAAGCTCTTAGGATTTCAAGCATTTTCCTCTATGGATGGAGTCGAATGCCTTCTTGAAGTCCACAAAAGTCATGACTGCGGGGAGATTCTTCGACTTAATTCCTGCAATCCGTCTCCGTAGTGCAAGTATCTGAGCTGTGACGGGATCCAGGAGGGATCCCGATTTATCCGGTATTTAGTTCACGCGTCCCCGCCGTGTATAAAGAGTGAATGAAAGTAAAATGAGTTCTGAAGTTCGGTGTATAATAATAAAGGTATAAGATATAGATATATTGTATAGTATATGGAAGGCGGGATACGGTAACTAAAAGTCCCGTGCTCCCCTATCTAAACTAATTAACCTATGCTAGCACTACTGCACTGAGATAACTGAATTACTGATATTGGGTTACTGGTTATATTGCACGGTTGGCCTAATTACTACCTAATCGATGCCTTGCCCCCCTCTGATTGGTTGATACCCTTGTTGGCACCCCGTGGAGTGTTCCCGTTCACTCCATCTGTTCTCTCTGGGTTAGGGGTTTGGCCCCTGACCCTTATTGTGTGGTTCTCCTTCCCACTCTCATTGGGATGGCACGAGTTGGTTATTACCCAATCTCGCGGCTCCCAATATTGCTTATCGGCTTATAACTTTATGGGATGTTAGCGGGATTGAATAAGCTAACACTCCCCCCCATGCTATCTTCCCGGTAAGAAGATAGCATCAACCAAAAAAGTGCGCTACAATCCCGCTGGATCCCGATCTAGTATCGGGTGTGGGGTGGAATCCTTTTCTCTCGGAGCCGGCTTTCCAGGCCGCTCCCTATGGGTATGATAAAGCTACCCTGTGTGCCTAGCGTCTCATGTCGGGCCGATCGCGCTCACCTCTCACGCGACTTTTGTTTCCCCAACACTTTCGCCCTATCTCCTCTCCACTCTCACCCTAACTCTCTCATACCCTCGGACCTCCTCGTCCCCCACTCAGCCTCTTATTCTCCCCCCCCACACTAGAATTGCGTTCGCACTCTCTCCGCACTTCGCACTCTTACTCCGTTCCTCAACCCCACTTTGACTACCTCATCCCTTCTGACGAATCTCACCCCCCTCCCATGCCGTCGCATTCAAGAAGTGTGAAATCGTCTGGTGTCTCGTCCATAGTGCCATAGTCAGTTTACCCCCCAGTCCCAGTAGCTAATTGAGAAAGGTTGTATGACTATAGTACTTACTCCGAACGTAAATATTTCTAGATTACTGATTACTACGTACCTACATACAAACTGTACTTATATGATTATTTACATTAATTAAATTTGTACATAGTTCGCACGTCTCGCGTGGCGCCTTCCAGGCGCACTACGTCAAAGCCTCAGCCCATCCCTCCTTGGCGTCCGTGGTGTCCCCGAAAGTTGCACTTCGGACATCGGTTCTGCAACCGTGGACACGCTCCCATCCTGTGGCTCGGTTCTCGGCAGTAGAGACAAAAGGTTCCCTTCTGGAACCGATACAAGCAGCTCCTTTCCTGGTGGGTCTGTCTCCCACAGTAGTCGCAGCCGAGTACCAATGTCTCCCGTCCCACCTCGTCTTTCGTCCCAAGCGATCTCCGCGGTCTATGGAGTCGCTGGTGGTGAACTTCTCCACGTTGCTGTCTCTATCTACATCGATCTCTCCGCCCCTCTCGGGCATCGTTTGCAATCCTGACGTCGACTGTTTCGGTGATCCCACCATTCACCCCAGTTCTTTCCCTAGAGACTCCCCCGAACTCCCTGACGAAGCCCAACGAAGTTCGTCTAAGGCCGCTTGTTCCTCGAAGCCGTAGCTCTGCGCCCTAGCTTCCTCCTTCCTCTCCTCTGCTTCTCTCCTCTCTCGTAAGTTTGCCTGCCATCTCGAACTCTGCCCGATCGCTCACCCGTAGGTGGTGCCTTGCCAAGGCGCAAACGTGATGAGTGATGGGTTTAGATGGTTTAAGTTCAGTTCGATGGCCTATCTCTTTCTGAATTTCTGAGTTAGTTATTGCCTATTCTCACTACTGTTACCATAATTTGTTCACTTTCTTAGCCCTATTCTTATTCTAATCTATCTATCTATTTTAATTTCAATCCTACTACCTTACTGTTTCCTATTACTTGCTACTGCCTATGGATTATTCTATCTCCTAATCCACATTCTGGCCTACTCTGTGGGCCTGTGCAGTACAGCAGTATATGTCGCGCGGCCTACACGATCTATCCAACTGTACTCATATGCCCCCCTCTCGCTACTAACGCTACTTACTGCTAACTAATATCTATATCTTATATACCCTTCTACCTCTTACTCTCTCTCTCTCTAACTAATGTTACTACGTACCCTCTAACTCTAACTCTGACTAACGGTACTACGTACCCTCTAACTCTTCTTTAACTAACTAACTAACTAGGTAATACGTACCTCTTGACTAACTTCTCTAACTAGGTACTACGTACCTACTAACTCTCTAACTAGGTACTACGTACCTACTAACTCTCTAACTAGGTACTACGTACCTACTAACTCTCTAACTAGGTACTACGTACCTACTAACTCTCTAACTAACTCTAGGTACTACGTACCTACTAACTAACTAACTAACTCTAGGTACTACGTACCTACTAACTAACTAACTCTAGGTACTACGTACCTACTAACTAACTAACTTACTCTAGGTACTACGTACCTACTAACTAACTAACTAACTCTAGGTACTACGTACCTACTAACTAACTAACTAACTCTAGGTACTACGTACCTACTAACTAACTAGGTACTACGTACCTTCTGCCTACTAACTGCGTACCTACTATGTACTATTATTTTATTTTATTTTATTTTTCAAATTTTATATGTGGGAAGGGCGTCTCGCCCTCAATCCCACCCCCCTCAGTCCAAAACTTGGACGACTAAACTACGCACTAACTCCACTTCTAAGGTGCCCCTTCTAGAAGACAGCATTTCCCTACCGCTCTCCTGTAGGTTTTTCTGTCCTTCGCGCCTATCTTGCCACCTATCCGCACTTCTACCGATCGGACTCTTCCGTCCTCATCAGAGTAAGTGCCTACAACTCTCGCCAACCGCCACTGGTTGTTGATGATAGTATCATCCATAACGATTACAAGATCTCCTACTCTTAACTCCCTGTTCGGCTTCCTCCACTTGCTTCGCTTATGGAGCGTGGGTAGGTATTCTTCTACCCACCTCCTCCAATACTCTGCGCTTATTGCTTTAGCGACTTTCCAACTCTGGCGGGAGTGTATGTCATCTGGGTCTACACCCCGCATATCGATGGTCGCTGGCCTTTCCATCAGAAAATGGCTAGGCGTCAGCACGTCTAATGACTCAGGGTCATCATTCTCCAGATATAGCGGTCTGCTATTAATGATCCCCTCGCACTTCGCAAGTACTGTCCGTAAGACGTCTTCAGTGACCATGTGGGTGTTCATTAACTTCGTCATTAGACGCTTTGAACTGCCCACCAGTCTCTCGACGCATCCTAGTGTATGTGGTGCATACGGCGTCCTTCTCTCCCACTTTACTTGTCGTCTTCTCATGGCCGCCCTGACTTCCTCCCCTTCCAAGATGTCCAAGGCCTCTGCCATCTCACTCTCTGCGCCCACAAAGTTGGTGCCGTTGTCGCTGTATATCACTGCGATCGTCCCACCTTTGCGGTCTCTAAACCTTTCTAGGGCATTAATGAATGCTGATGCGGTTGCATCTTGGGCGAGTTCTATCCCTACCGCCCGTGTTGTGTTGCATACGAAGATAATGCCGTAGCGTTTCTCCGTGTGTCGCATCACTTTGATCTTTATCGGCCCGAACATGTCCACACCGCAATGCGTAAATGGCGGGTCGTGTTGTCTTACTCTACTAGCTGGTAGCGGCGCCATCTCTTGTATGGCTCGCTCCTTCTTCGCTCGTCGGCAGGTCTGGCACTGCCCCACTACCGCTTTCACCTTCTTCCTTAGTTGTTTGACCCAATAGGTCCTCCTTATCTCTGTGAGGGTTCGGTTGGTGCCCCCATGCAATATCGATTTGTGGGAGTCCCAGATAATCTGGTGGACTATTGGCGATCCTGTGGGAATGATGATGGGTTTCGGTGGCACGACTATGCTGTTGTTATATCCCACTCTAGAATTCATTACTAGAATCCCATCGTCATTGAGTTGTGGCGACAACGTAATCAGCTCGCTGTCCCGTCGGAGGTGCTGTTGGTTACCGACGCGTTCCACCTCGTCGCCGTAGTTCTTCCGTTGTTCATAGCGGATCACTGCCTTGGCCGCTCCTTCCAGATCTATGGTTGCCCTGATCTTCTTGTCCTTGCCAACTCCCGCGAGGAAATTCCCGAAAGCTCTCCAGTACGCCACTAGTTTCTTGGTCTTATACCAACTAGAACTGTAGCTGAGGAGTTTATCCGTCGGGTTATCGCACAGTTCTCGTCCTGGTTGCACGTCCCTAATCTCCCTCACCATCTGGGAGTATATTTCTTCTCCCTCTGAATCTCCTTCTTCTCCCCCTGACACTACTTCTGAGCCCGGCTCCACCTTTCTCATCGGCGGCCAGGCCTCCTTATCGCTCAGAAATTGTGGCCCATGTTGCCACAATACTTCCTTCTTCAAGAAAGTGCGGCGTTCTACGCCCCTTGACAGCAAGTCCGCTGGGTTCTCGTCTGTTGGGCAGTAGTGCCACCTTTCCAGTTCTGTGGTCGCCCTTATTTCGTCCACTCTATTCGCGACGAATATCGGGTATCTCGTCCTTTCGTTATGTAGCCAACCAAGCACTACCATGGAGTCCGTCCAGTAGTGCGTCTCCACTATGTTGGGAATAGTATCCACTAGGTAGGCTGTGGCTCTAACTCCTAGTCTCGCAGCTGTCAATTCTAACTTGGGAACAGATGCTGAATCTGGCGGCGTCGACTTTGCTTTGCTGAAGGCGAGTCTGGGCCTGTGAGCCCCCTCTCGTTGTACTAAGTAGAGTGCCGCCCCGTACGCCTCCAACGACGCATCGGAGAACATGTGTAGGTCCAGATTCGTCATGTTCCCATCCGGGAAATACACTCGTGGCATGTTGTATGTTCCCATCTTCTCCAAGTCTCCTGTCCATTTGCTCCACTGTTTCTTGATGTCCTCTGGTACCTCTACGTCCCACTCATCCTTCAATTTATATACTCTCTTGAGTATCTGTTTCCCCGTGACTAGTAATGGGGATGCTAGGCCTAGGGGATCGTATATCCTTGCTATATACGATACATAGCCCCTCTTCGTATGGGTGTCTGCTCCCTCCTGGCTCAGCTGATACTTCAGTTCGTCTGTCTCTCTATCCCACACGATTCCCAATGCCTTCTGCTGGGATTGTGTTCTCTTATTCGCCATGTCCTGCCCTTTGGCTGTTGTGGGGTTATCCATGGTCGATTCTTGCCTCGAATCATATCGACGGCCCTACTGCTGTATCTATCTTCCTTCCCCTTTACTGTGTCTCTCACTGCCATAGTCGTCGTGAATGAGGACGACTTGGCCCCCATGTTCTGTACTACCATCTTATATGCTGGTATTATCGGCGGTTCTTCCTCGCCATTATACCATAAAAAGCGTTGACTGTCGTTAATCTTCCTCTGTTACACGGACTTGGTTGAACATGCCTTCTATGTCACACGTGAAGGCGTGTTTCCCATTTCGAAATCTAAGTAACACCTCTATGCCCGAATTGTATATGTTTGGGCCTTCTAACAGGTAGTCGTTTAAGCACTTTCCGTCGGTCTTTGCCGATGCGTCGACTACCATTCCGTCACCTTCAAGGCAGAACCCCCTAAGTCGATTTTTGTAGTTCTGAGATAATCGATAAAAACTGTTTATTTTTTAAAGAGATGCCTCAGTTTACTTGTTATTGTGTTTTTTGATAACTAAATATATATAGAATTCATATAACTAAACTTTCAATTTGATTTAGAATAACCTTTGAAATATATTGCGGTTTTTATGTAAAAATTCGGACTTATGGTGTTTTGCCAAAACAAGGGGGAACACCATTTTCTGGTATTATCCCGTAACTATACGATAGTTGCGGGGTATTGCCTAGAAAACAAGGTATCCTCAATTTGGTAAAACACCATAAGTCCGAATTTTTACAAAAAACACGCAAAATATATCAAATAATAGCCAAGGCGTATCGTACGTCCTTAATTATTTAGTGCGTAGTGCGCACGTAATACATGTGCGCATTTGTTATTAGCTAATACGTGCTATCTAACATGTTAACTAGCACATGATCAGGTGTTAGTATTACCTGTAAACGCAATAATAACAAATAATCACATACAATATAGCTAACATACACGCACATGTTGGAAATTGTTGAATTCAAAATTCTAAAGGGCTCCATAAGTTTTTGATATTTTGGTATTAATTGCTTCTAAAATAAGTACGGGACTGTAGTTAGAATCATGTATCAATACAAATTGAACAAAATGTAGCCAAATGCAGAACTATAAGAAGAAAATTTAGATTCAAGAAAGCGGAACTCTAAGTACAAAATATAGCCATGGGTGGTACTCTACAGTAAGAACAAAGTCTAGCTACAGGGTTACAGCTACGTTAAAGTAAAGTTCACTTACATTACGTCATGACGAATAATTAAAGACCTGTTTTTTCTACAGTACGTGGCAACATTCTGAGCAACTCTATCAGCAACTTAGTAAGCATTTCAGGTTGCCGATCAAGTTGCTCTATGTAAACGCGAACTTTGTTGCTGTTAAAGATGCCTCATATAACGGAGACTAAAAGTTAATGTTGCTCAAATTAAGTTGCTAGTTGCTGACCAAATTGTCCAAAACGTCCGGCAACCTAGAGTAACTTATAGCAACTTGGACAAAAACAAAATGAGGGATAGATATTTATCAGCGCCACAAACATTAAATGAGGGATAGATATTTATCAGCGCCACAAACATTAATGTGGGACAAACATTAATCAGGGTGACAAACATTAATGTGGGACATAAACATTGATGTAGGACACAAACATTAATGAGGGACACAAACATTAATGAGGGACACAAATATTAATGAGGGACACAAACATTAATGAGGGATACAACATTAATGAGGGACACAAACATTAATTGAGGGACACTAACATTAATGAGGTACACAAATATTAATGAGGGACACAAACATTAATGAGCGACACAAACATTAATGAGGGACACAAACAATAAACGAGGGACAGATATCAATCAAGGGCACAAACATTAATGAGGGATACAAACATTAATGAGGGACACAAACATTAATGAGGGACGCAAAATTTAATGAGGTACACAAACATTAATGAGGGACACAAACATTAATGAGGGACACAAACAATAAACGAGGGACAGATATCAATCAAGGCCACAAACATTAATGAGGGATACAAACATTAATGAGGGACACAAACATTAATGAGGGACGCAAACATTAATGAGGTACACAAACATTAATGAGGGACACAAACATTAATGAGGTACACAAACATTAATGAGGGACACAAACATTAATGAGGGACACAAACATTAATGAGGGGCACAAACATTAATGAGGGACACAAACATTAATGAGGGTCACAAACATTAATGAGGGACACAAACATTAATGAGGGACACAAACATTAATGAAATACACAAACATTAATGAGGGACACAAACAATAAACGAGGGACAGATATCAATCAAGGGCACAAACATTAATCATGGGCACTATCGCCCTTCGCACTTAGTATGATTCATGTTACCACCCATATACATACAATATATTACAGTATTACAATTCTCATTACTGTCAAGCAATAAAATAACAACAATAAATAATAACATATTAATCTGACCAAACCAATAAACTATGTTATTGCCAATTGAAGGAAAGGATCAGGTTACAGAGATGTTTTTTCTAACCAAAACAATAAACGATGTTGTTAGTAAAAAGGGAAGGAGTAGGAGTAAAAAAATGATGAACATGAGGGGGAGATAGGAATCGGGGAGGGGGGGGGGGGGGGGGGTAAAATGAATGGTGGTGGTAGGAGGTAAATTGAAAATATGGGGGTATACCAGCCGGGGTGTGGGTGGGGGGGGGTCAATAATGTTTGTGTCCCTCATTAATATTTGTGTCCTGGCCGCAATACAAACCAGTATAAATGATAAATTACGGGGTTTTGCCAGGCTATTGTTTCTGATTTACGGGGTTTTACATGATGTTATTTCTAATTTAAGGGGTTTTGCCAGGTGGACTGAATTTCATATACTTGAATTTACGGTGTTTTGCAAGCCAATTATAGACTTGGGGGGTTCTGCCTCGAAGTGGGCATAAGTTACGGGGAACTGTCTTTGGCTTATAACTCAAAAATGGCTGGTAGAAAAGCTTCGGGGTTCTGCCAGACGAAAAAGCCGATATCGAATTACCCAAAAAGTCAAAAACATGAAAATCGAAAAAAATCGACTTAGGGGGTTCTGCCTTGAAGGTGACGATTCGTAGTTTACCTTTCTTTGGATCTAAAGCCACGTGTAGTGGCAGGTAATATGTCCTATCCGTGTTCGGCTCGTCGACCGGTAACTCCACGGCCCATCCTTTCTCGACGTACTTCTTAATCGTTCTGTGGATGTACTCGTTCTTTTCGGGGCTCCGTTTTAGTGTTTGTTTCAGCTTGCGGAGTCTCGTGAGTACCATCCCTCTATTATCGGGTAGCGGTATCTTCGGTAGTTTCCATACCATTCCTATTGTATACCGCCCCTCATCGCACGTCATCGATTCCTCCACGCTTTGTAGAGCCTGCTTGTCTTCTACCGAGGTCCCGACCCCGGTCTCTTTCAGTCCCTCAAAATCTTGTCTGAGCAGTCTTTTAAGCTGCTCCTCTGCTCCCTCATCACCCATTTCCTGCATTGTTCACGCGAACATGCACCCTGATGTCTCCGACATCCTAAATGTTATCTTGCTCTTAATTGGACCACTCAGCGTCCACCCGAATGGTGTTAATATGGCCACCGGGTCACTCTGCTTGTCTTCGCCGAAGACCGTTTGCATTCTTTCGTGGGCCGTTGGGCAGTCCATACCTACTATGATGGACACCTTCCTAACGTCCACGTCTGGGATTGAGAAGTCAATGTTGTCCAGGAATTTGTACTGCTCAACCTCGATGTTGGTTGGCCGCCTGGCATTGATATTAATTGACTCTATCACTTGGATGGGATCGATGGTTGCCCCATAGTCGCATCCTGGTGCCACTGCTGCAATTGCGCACCGTCCTGTCCTCATCTCTAGGATCTCATCTTTGCTAGAGATGGTTGTTACCGCTATTCTGCTTGGCCTCGTTCTCAATCCTATTTCTTCGGCCACCCATTCCTCAACTAATGTGAAGGCAGCTCCACTATCAACCAGCATTAGTGTTGTTACTGATCGATTGCCTTCCCCGATCACTCGCACTGGTACTACTCCAAGTAACACCGTTCTCCTCTTCTTCGCGCCTACTGTGCTCGTCGCCATCGTTTGGCCTCTCCTTTGACCAAATTGTATTGGCCTCTCCTTGCACTCCCTTGCTCTATGTCCACTCATTACACATCGCGACCAGATTTTATTGCTCGACGCGTAATCTATCTGATCTTGCCTAGGTAACGCCTGCCAGTACCTGCAGTTCATGGTTTTATGAAGCGCATTTGCGTGTAACTGGCATTTGCTCTTTGGGTCGTAGCCCTCTTTATACAGTGCATTGCGTATCGCAGTTGCATTCGTACCAAAGTCCCAACTATTCTTATTGTTTGGATTCAGCCTACTGGACGTACTGGGGTTATGTTTATTTGTGCTGTTATTGTTCCCCTGTCCGTTCCATGGTGTGGTCTCATCTTCGGCTAGCTGTGGACTTGCAGTCCCCTGCGTCGCTGCATATGGCAATGATTGCCTGAGTCTCGGTAATGCGTTTGATGTATTGTGCTCTGGTTTCGGTCTATGATAATCTATCTTCGGTCCCTTTCCCAGGCTATCTTCGCTATAGACTGGGTCAGTTATTAGCTCAGCCTCGTAGTTTAAGAAGTTTGACATTTCTTCTAAACCCGGTTCCGCACCCTTCTTGTCTCGAGTGGAGAAAGCAATTTTCCTCCACTTGTTGCGCATCCAACTCGGTAGTGCCTGCGCTATCGTGGTGATGTTATTGGACGCATTGAGCTCGTATGGCGCGTCTAGCGTCTTCAGCACGATCAGCGCCTTTTCGACTTTGTTAGCGAACGTCTTAATGCTAACGGGATTATCCTGCAGGCCACCCGATGTTATGCCCCTCAGCGTCTGCCTGATGATCTTGGCCGGGTGCCCGTATTCCCTATCCAGTGCCCGCCATGCTGTCGTGAAGCCGCCCTCTATTCCTTGATATTGCCTCACGATGTCGTATGCTGGGCCTCCCGTGTACACTTGTAGATACTTTAGGCACTCCGCCTGCGTCAAGTTTTTTGTTAGTATTTCGTTACTATACATGCGCCGAAACTGTAGATATTCTTCCGGCCTACTCCCATCGAATTTGAATGGTTCCACGGGTGGTAGCTCGATCCTCGTTTTCAACGCATCGATCAACGTGGCCATCCCCATCGCCTGCGCTTCCAATGGATTCGACGGGTGCTGTATAGTTTCTCCTGTCTGGTGCGGTTCGTCCGTCCTATTTCTCGATCTTCTCTGACTTGGGTATGTCATCGGGGGTAGCGGCCCCCTCCATATTTCTGTGTCACACGACTTATTCTCATCCAAGGGTCTCGTTGTTCTTGCTCCTATCGGGGTATATTGTTGATATTGTGATGGGGGAATGTCACCCTGTCCCCCCCCCCCCACCGGTATGTTTGGTACTGGGGTTGATGTTAATATATTGGGGCCCATGCACCTATCCGCAATAATTCCCCCCTCCCCTGGGTATATGTTATGTCCCTGCATGCTGTAGTCGTACTGTTGTACTGGTACCGGTATAGGCCTATCAGCTTCTGGCCTACCCGCCGGTATGTATTCCGCGACTTCCGGGTTTAATCCCGTTGTCCACGCTATCCTATCGCCTACATTGCCTCTCTCAGTATGGCCTATGGTATGTGCAGTAAGGCCTACAGTATGTCCTACAGTCTGCATGTGTTGTTCGGGATCGAAGTTTATTCTTCTCGAATAATCCTCCCCGCGGCTACCGTATTCTCGATCGGTAGGTATATTCCGTCGGAAAGTTTCTCTTCGACCCCCCTCTCTACTGTTCTCATCTTCGTACCGGTACATCGCGTACCCCTCTCTCGGCGCGTAGTGCGCCTCGCCGGGTCGCATCTCTCCGGGGCGACGGCAATCTCCCGGAGTCCGACCCCACTGACTCTCCGTTCTCATCTCGACTACCGACGGCTCGCTATCCGTCCTCGCTCTTCTATCGTTCGCGGCGATACTTCTACTACTGTCTTCCTTTCTTCTCCTATCAGTGGAATATTCCCGCTCGTGAGATCTCTCGTCGACCTCCCGGTTAAACCCCACTGTTCTTCTTCCTTCCTCTGATCGGGCTCGACGCTTCGTCCGCCCTCTCGCGACGTCAACCCGTCTCTCTCTGCTCGGTCGCACGCCGCTGGGGATATCCGCAATCCCCCTATTACTTTCCGTCGCCGGTTGTTGCGGTTTACCTATTTCGGCCCGCGCATTGTCCGCTGACGGCTGTGGGACACTCTCTGCCCCCCCCCTCTCGCCGCTAACTCTCTGTTGTGGGGCCCTCGTAGCCCCCCCCCCACTCGCCGCTAACTTTCCGTTGTGGGGCCCTTGTAGCCCCCCCCCCCCCACTCGCTACATTTTACTTCGCTACCTCTCACCCCGCTACTATATACCTCTCTAGTCGACACATCAACCCTACCGCGGTCGGGTCTATTCACCCCCGCTTCTCCTCCTGCTATTGCGTGGCCTTCCAGGCCCTCTACTCCCTGCCTACCAACTACGTGGCCTACCAGGCCCTCTGCTCCCTGCCTACCAACTACATGGCCTACCAGGCCCTCTGCTCCCTGCCTACCAACTACATGGCCTACCAGGCCCTCTGCTCCCTGCCTACCAACTACGTGGCCTACCAGGCCCTCATCTGCCTGGCTATACACGTCCGACGTGTTTACGTTAATAGCACCCATATTGGAAACAGAATTGATTTGCTCGTTTGGAACGAAATCATTTGTATTATTCTGCGCGACTACGCTATCTGAATTATTTTGTAAATTCGGGCTTGGATCATTATTTAAATTATTTGGATTATTTTGCGTAATCGCGTTATTTAAATTATTTTGTAGGTTCGAATTTGGGTTATTATTTTGATTATTTGAATTATTTTGCGTAATTACATTAATATTAGAATTATTTTCTACATTAATATTAGGATTGTTCTGATTTAAATTTAAATTACTACCACTAGGCAAAGTATTTCCTGCAATAAAGGTTTGATTAGAGTTGTCCCATACGGTACTATCAACATTAACAACGTCTACTGTATCATTATTGTCGTTACCCCCCCCCCCCCCCCCCCCCCCGCCCGTACGGTCACACCAGTTTTGGGTCTGTCGCGCGGTCCCTGTCAGTGGGGTATTAATAAATGTATCTACGGCCCCCGGCTCCCCAAAAATACTCGAGCCGGCCCCGCTTTCAGACGGCGACGCTCGCACCAGTTGCAGCTCGTGCGCCCGTCTAATCCTATGTTCCGCAAGCTCACTCTGGCGTCTCTTTAATTCCTTGTGCTCTCGTTCAGCCTCTGCCATTCTCCTCTCACACTCCTGGGTGTCCCGGGCGGCCGACTCTGCTACACTCCTAGCGCTCTCCCTTCGTCTCACCTCGCGCTCCTTGCGTTCCTTTTCCCTTCTCGCCTCATGTTCCTTGCGTTCCGCCTCACGCTCTTTGCGTTCCCTTTCCTCCCTTGCCTCACGCTCCTTGCATTCCGCCTCACGCTCCCTACACTCCTTTTCCTCTATTTCCTCACACTCCCTAAGGCTTCTCAAAGCCCTTTCGGCCCTCTCTCCGGTTTCTCTAATCAATGCCGCTTCCCTCTCTAACCGCACTCTCCCCTCCTCTAACCGTTCCTCCATTTCCCTCTGACCTTGCTCTACCATGTTGAGACGGTATGCGGCACCTATCTCTCTCACCACTCTTTCTTTCGCGGAGGATGTAGCAGACTTATCGGTTACGACGGACCCCCTCCGCCTTCCCGACCTACTAACTTTCCCCCGCTTCCCGGAACTTTCTCCGACCGACGAGGCCGAATCCTCGGGGTTAACCTCGGATTCGCCCCCCTCGGGTCCCCTCCAACCCACTAATTTTACTCCCCGGGCATCGACCAAGTATGGCCCTATGTACACTGGCGCTACGCTAGGTTCCATACTCCCACACTCCCATAGTTCAAACAGTTCGCCGGCAACCCCTTTTGCTCTCCCCTCGGCTAGTTCTCTCTGCCCAAAACGTATTAGGTAATTAAAGTGTCTATCCGACTCACCTAGTCGCTTTCTCAGTCTCACCTCGTCTACCTTCGCCCCTTCCTTCTTGGCGTCCTTTATTAGCTTCCGGGTCGCGTTGTAGGCCCGTCGAAGTCGCTCTGAAACCCCGACGTCCTCGTCGCCGACCTCTCCTCCGTCCCTCCGGGTTCGACGTCGTACCGGCGGCTCCACCGTCGCCGTTCCGGTGGGCCGTCCGTCGCCCTCGGCCTGTAGCTGGCCGGCGACATCGGTACCGATGTCTCCTCCGTCTCTTCGCGTCCGGCGTCGCACCGTCGGCCCCACCGTCGCCGTTTCGGTGGGCCGCTCGTCGCCCTCGGCCTGTAGCTGGCCGGCGACATCGGTGCGCCGATCTCCGTCCCGTGTCGACTCATCTCCGTCTCCCTCCGTCTCGCTCTCCCTTCCTCTTGGCTCGACCTCTTGTTCCAGGCTCCCCTCGTCTTGAACTTCCGGTTCGCCCGTTATCGATGGCTCCGGCGTCGTGGGTCTATATCGCCTGGTTGCGGCCTCACGGATCGTTTGGTCTTCGTCCGGGGTCCGCGTCGGTGTCTCGCCCGATTGACTCATCTCGCTGGTGATTGGTGGCTGATGGTTTGGCTAGCTAGGGCAGCGGTTGGTTTTAGTTACTGTGACGGGATCCAGGAGGGATCCCGATTTATCCGGTATTTAGTTCACGCGTCCCCGCCGTGTATAAAGAGTGAATGAAAGTAAAATGAGTTCTGAAGTTCGGTGTATAATAATAAAGGTATAAGATATAGATATATTGTATAGTATATGGAAGGCGGGATACGGTAACTAAAAGTCCCGTGCTCCCCTATCTAAACTAATTAACCTATGCTAGCACTACTGCACTGAGATAACTGAATTACTGATATTGGGTTACTGGTTATATTGCACGGTTGGCCTAATTACTACCTAATCGATGCCTTGCCCCCCTCTGATTGGTTGATACCCTTGTTGGCACCCCGTGGAGTGTTCCCGTTCACTCCATCTGTTCTCTCTGGGTTAGGGGTTTGGCCCCTGACCCTTATTGTGTGGTTCTCCTTCCCACTCTCATTGGGATGGCACGAGTTGGTTATTACCCAATCTCGCGGCTCCCAATATTGCTTATCGGCTTATAACTTTATGGGATGTTAGCGGGATTGAATAAGCTAACATGAGCTATTGTTGATCTACTTGGTCGAAATCCGTTTTGGCTCTTACGCAATAGTTTCTCTATGTGAGGCCTAATCCTATATAGAATCATTTTATTGTATATTTTGGCAGCTACCACAAGCAGACATATCCCACGATAGTTTGTTGGTATACCGAGGTCTCCTTTCTTGGGGAGAGGCTTTAGTTGACCTTTAGTCCAAATTGGTGGTGGCTTCTCCCCTTTTAACATCCGGTTGCAAACATTCCATAATGGTCTGTTTAGCACTCCTGTTTTCCATACCTCCGCTGGGATTTCATCTAATCCACTCGCTTTATTATTGGACATGCTTTTAATGCTTCTTTGGAGTTTGTAGGTGTGAGGTCCCCTGTTTCTATAGGTAGTGTCTTATCATATGTTTTCCTTATAGGGCTGACCTCGATGTTTGGTGGCTGCCCAAGCAAGTTGCTGAAGTGATTTTTCCACTTCCCAACACGTTCTTCAGGACTATCGGCTTTGAGGCGCCCCTTTGCACAACATTTCCGACCAGATACCTCATTTACAGTTTGCCAGGTAAGTCTTGATTGTTACTGTATGTGAGCATTCGTAATTGCTTCAATTTTATCCTGTATGTACTTTTCCTGGCTGATGCTGTAGGCTAATTTAAGATCGTCCTTAGCTTTCTCAACCTTGTTAATGTTTTCTGTTGTTGGTTGTTCGGTTTTAACTTTGTAGGCTATCTTAAGATCTTCTCTCTTACAAGTATCCTCAGAGTTTTGCCATGGCACATACTGTTTTCGTTTGGGTTTCTGGGGGATATGCCTCTTAGCTGATTCCTTGTGGGCTGTTATTATGATGAGTTACCAATCATAATGTTGGGATTACGCGCTGTTCCTAAGGAGGACCTGTGTTGTTACGCGGCAGAACTGGTTTACGGAGCGTCATTACGACTACCAGGAGAATATTTCACCGCTTCACAAACTCTTAAAGGAGCAGAAACCAATAAATTATTGCGTACCCTGCAACATTGCATGCATAATATGCAACCCACGTCCACTTCTCACCATACAAATTGTTATAATTCAAAGTTATTCATACCAAGTGAATTGCGGACATCTAACTTTGTTTTCATCCGTAGGGATGCTCACTGTTCACCACTACAATGTCCTTATGAAGGACCCTTCAAAGTAATCTGCCGACAGGACAAGTTCTTTACTCTTGACGTAAATGGCAAACGGGACACGGTCAGCATTGATAGACTAAAACCAGCCTTCCTTGAAAACGATGTGTTCATGAACCAACCATTAAGATCGCGTTACGGTCGACCAATGAAAACTCCCGTCCGTTAATTTTTTTTTTTTTTTTTTTTTTACTCAAAAGCCTCCATATATTATAATATTAACAAACAATAATTCGAATATAAAAACGCACCAAAACAAGTACAAATATAACCCACCACCAGCTGATTCAAACTGTTACCTAGCAACAATACAAACAATACAAATTGGTTCAGTACCCATCACCAGTCTGCCACTCTGCCACTGCCAGTACCCAACAAACCCGCCAGACCTCTAACATCTAAGCCGTCCTGGGGTCCGAGTCCGCGTTCGCCCACACAATGGACGCGTCCGCCACCGCTGCCCGCACCGGTCTTCTAGCGGCCGACCGAAACCCACGGAGGCACATCAGGGACGACCGGAGTAAGGCGAAATTGATGCGTCTCCGCACCCACGCTACCGACTCCGGGTAGGGAACCTGTCGTTTCTCCGACAGCCTCAACGCCAGCCGCTTGACAAACTGCTTCGCAGCCGGCGCCATGCCCCCGAAGTTAATTACTAACTAACTATTATCTAATAATTATAATTTTATATTGTTATCGTGTCTTGTCGACACTGGCGGAGGGCTTATGTGGGATCATCCATTCAATTAGCTAATCAAATTTATACAGTAGATATTAATATTGCATGAACGACATTCAAACTTCCTTAGCTCAATGTACGTACGTGCAATATGAGTATCAGCTGGTTGCACTATTCCATGGCAGTGATTTTTTATGTCCTTTTATTTGACTTTTTTTGTCCTCCTTTTTTTACGAATTGTGCATAATGACTTTTGTTGTCCTTTTAATGACTTTTATTGTCCTTTTAATGACTTTTTATGTATGTATTTCTTCAAACTGTCAGACTGCTGACTTCTGGACTGTCAGACAGTTGATTTCAACATGCCTATGCCAAAACATTCAAAATTTGTTGATTTCTGGTCTGTCGGACAGTTGGTTTCACTATGCCTGTGCCAGAACATTCCATGATTTATAGACTATGAGATAGAATTCCATATGCGCCTGTGGTAAAAGACTAAATTTAATAGTTTGTGGTTGTTGTCGATAATCGATTACCACATGACGTAGCAAAACACTCATTTTATAGCCAAAAACAATTACCAATTGATGGAAAGGAGCAGGTTAAGGCCGGATTTTCTAACCAAAACAATAAACAGTCACTTTACCAAATCAGGGAAAGGAGCAGGTTACCGAGGCGGGATTTTCTAACCAAAACAATAAACGATCATTTAACTAATTGAGGGAAAGGAGCAGGTTACAGATACGGGATTTTCTAACCAAAACAATAAACGATAACATTACCAATTGAGAGAAAGGAGCAGGTTACAGAGGCGGGATTTCCTAACCTAAACAATAAACGATCACTTAATTAATTGAGGGAAAGGGGCACGTTACAGAGGCGGGATTTTCTAACCAAAACAATAAACAGTCACTTTACAAAATGAAGGAAAGGAGCAGGTTACAGAGGCGGGCCTTTCTAACCAAAACAATAAACGGCCACTTTACCAAATCAGGCAAAGGAGCAGGTTACAGATGAGGCGGGATTATCTAACCAAAACAACCGGTCAGCCGGTAGTCCTACCAGTACCGTATTTAATTGGTAGGCTACACAGTAGGCCTACAGCAGTACCGGTGCCGGTACCGGTATTAAAATACAGAAATGCCTGCTTTATACCTACATCTGTACATACAATACAGCAAAATAATGCTATATATACTAATACCGGTACTGATAGCCTGAGAGAACAGCAGTAGAGAAACCGGTAGCATGGAACCTAACATTAGATTTTTGGAGGACATAAAAAATAAAAAAAAAGGACAAAAAAAGGATTTAAACGGACAATAAAAATTATTGCGCTATTCCATTGGTATTTCGTGCGTACTGTATATTATCTTTGGCAAGAGATTTTATATACATATTAAATAACATTTAATCAATATACGACTAAATAAATCTTTTCGATTAATTGCGTTAATTCACTTTTATTAAGCTACATATATTCCAGCTGTTGATACCGCTACAATGGTACAGATGACACCTGTTCACTCTTTAACATGAGAGTATTTGTACGACCGCGTCATGGAATCTATGAAATGTATTCACGAGCATGGAGGTGAAGTGGCTGCTATCATCTGTGATAACTTATTATAATTTAATAATTTAATAATGATAAATTATTTTCTCTATTCCCTGGATATGATGAATGACATCCATGGAGAGTTCCTCATCCTCTTTGGCTGGTCGGTCGCTCTTTTTAATTTTCGACTCGGTATATATCTTGAAGTGTATTCGAAAAACTTGGTGAGAATTTAATAATACCGGTAATACAGGTTTTAACTTTTCGGTCGAAATTTTATTGTAATTGTATATCTGAAGAATTTGGACTTTTTTAATTTCTCATTAGGCCTATTAAGTATTATTTAGCGCTATTTCTATCTTTTAAACACTTTTTCAAACGCTTGTAGCTAAAGAAGGAAAGCGAAAATGAAGATTCTGACAAACTATCGATGTTTCAAATTTCATACAATCTCATTAAGATTTGTAGAAAAACATTGTGTGGGGGGGGGGGGGGAGTAATGCAGGACCTAAAATAATTTTATCGTCCCCCCCACTTTTGGGAACGTGGCTGCGCCCCTGGTAATATTTAATAAATAATAATATATAATGCTAAAATTGTTTACAAATTTTCGGAAAATATTACATAAACTTCATCATATACAATACCTTATAATACCACATTATTAATTTAAACTACTATTTTTTTTATATTAATTTATTTTTTTTAAATAAATTTTTATATAAATAATTGATTTAATCCATTCTACTGTAGGTGACTGAAAAAACCAACAACTCCAAGTTGGAGAAGCAGTGGGTAATTGGAGCGATATCTCTGACTTATACAACCAGGAGATGGAATCTGTCTTGGGGATAACAGCTCTAACGAAGGCATCCGTTACGCCAACAAAGATCCAACGTCAGAATGTCAATCATGTCGTTAGTGTTTTTAGCGACAAGGTAGTCGCTGCTCTGTCCATTCGAGTATGCAGTGGTACTGCGGAAGTCATTGAGTTCTACCTTAACTGGTGGAAATTGGTAAATGTGAAGTCGGTTGGTGAGTCTGTGAGGTTCAAAGACTGTTTCAGACAAGTGATTACTTCTACAACTTGTCTTGCCCTGACTACTCTGGAGTCTATGGCTTGTGAGATACAGGAGATGCCCTTAGTATTGGTCGTGGTCGAAGGCTGTCTCTAACTACAGACACTCATGGTCTTTCAGGCTTGGCCGTTCACCTACTGGATAGCGGTTTCACGCACGTTCTTCTAACTGGGTCCAACTTCTATATGATAGTCAAGGACGTAGTAAGCAGGAGGGCGAAGCCAGGGTCTGTTAGCTTCATTCTGCTTAGCTTAGCTTCTTGCTCCACTTAGTTCTGCTTCCTCGCCTCGAAGAAATCCCCCAGTTAATGCTAGCCCCAGAACACTCAAAGATATGTCCCTCTTGTGAGAGTCCTTTGTCAGTAGAGTCTTTGGCCCATATAGATCATCTGTATCATCCTACTGTTATGGAAGAAGAACGTCAGGCCACTGCTTATGTGGCAGGTTATCTACTACGCAAGATTCCAGAACCAGACAACTCTGGTGAACCTGTACATGCAGACATCATTTTCCTCAACACCTTGTCACGTGGTGGTCTTCAGGTGCCATCGCACAATCTTGTCTTGTGGGTTCTAGCATCGTCTGTGTGGGTCGATCTCATTCCTGATGGTACCTTGGGATGTTACAAACAGCTAACTCAAGCTGTACAGCTACTGTAATAGCTGTCCATTTTGATGTGTCACCATTACCTTTGCCCAAGTTCCTGTCGTACTCTGCCCAATACATTATTAAATGGACTGCAGAAACGATCCCGGGATCGCAACAAGAGAGAGACTAATTGTGGAAATTCGGATAATAATGTGAAGTTTATACGAATAATGGGAGCGGATTATCATTAACATTCAACTGAGATACAGTACAAGCCACCAGAAAACGCAGATCTGTACAAATATGAACACATTTTATCAAATGTGTACCAGAGTAATGTACAGTAATGTTGTTGAACGGGACAATTGAACATAATTGAACATAATTGAATTGGCAACAACCAAAATTGTTTTCGCCAAAGGAAACATTTGAATACTTTTGAAACGCTTAGTAATCTGGATCTCTCTGTAGTTTGCCGCGAACTGTCACTCACCGCAGCTGAAATGCGATAAGGATTTGTTTACCTTTATAGTGTGCGGTTAATAGTGTCTAGTAGGCCTATAGTTAGTGATGTTAAGGCATCTTCTGGTCTTTATCTGTGCCCTCTTGGTGTCAGACTAATGGCGCGACATCTACCTGCACTAAATTAATTATTCAATGGTCTAGGCTCCTCCATCCATATAGGCCTACCCATCCACTCCCGTACACTCCATGAACCTCCATGTGTCTTGTACAGTATGTAGTTCTCTCTACCAATACAGCCCATGTCTGCAATGTAACGCCCTGGGGGCTCTCTCATCATCTACCTGATATCAGACATTCAGGCGCACCGCACACAAAGCTTTTTGTCGGTCCCAGCAAGTCAGCCTCCTGCTGTGTGCTCTAGAAGATAACTCGCCATTGAATTAATGTATTGACCTGCCATTCAGATGACTTCTTGACCAAATGTGTTCACATGTGATAACATTTGATGAAATCTGCTTTTTCTGGTGGCCTGTACTGTATTTCTCTACAGGGGTGTCACAGATTCAGTCCGAGCCCGGAGAGTCTCTTTAGACTGAGATATTTCTCTACAGGGGGGTCACAAGTTGAGGCCGCGCCCAGAGAGACTCTTTAGACTGAGATATTTCTCTGCAAGGCGGTCACAGGTTGCGTCCGAGCCCAGTGTTATTCGCTTATATATCATCTTTGTAATTGAGTCACATATTTGACTTAATTGCCATTTATATTATTAAGTACCCTTTTCAGGGCCATTTTCATGTTTTTAGCTATGGGGAAAGGAAAAAGGGTATGGGTAAATTTTCACTAGGGGCCGTTCTTGTCAATTACCATCCATAGGCCTCTCAACCTACTCCTACTAGGCAGCTAGGCCTACACTGCTACATAGGCCTACTGATACTACAGTAGGATCGGCATGCTGCGGAACAGAAGTACCGGTCAAGTACTGAAGTAAGCCTACTGCAGTACTGGCAACTAGTGCTGTAGTGTATCTGCCCTATGTCTGTCCGAATGTACGGTTGCTTGCATGTTACGTTTCATGAAAATAAGAAAGGCAAAGGTTAAACTTAAACTAGGCCTATAGTTGGGCGGGTTTACCGGGAGTGTTTCGCATGTTAAGGTGACCGCCCCTGACCTGCTGACCGGTACCGCTAGAGCTTTGCGACCAGCCCAGCGCCAGTCCATCAGAACGAATATATCGGAATTCCGATATACACTGATACAGATAATGTATGTATGTAGACCTACCAGTCTACCACCTCCGACTCCACATCAGCACTAGAATTCCGTTCATTGAATAGCAACAGATTACATTACCACTTCGAACGAACAGCTTAAGGCAGTAAGGCTGTAAGGAGTTAGTCTGCGGTTTAGTTGAAATAGGTGCTAGGCAATGGGCAATACAGCAATAACGTATCCTGCAGTTTAAACGCACAAATCACCAAATCATGTTTATTATTTTGGTTACTACTGGACCTGGGACTATTGAATGTCATTGTAAAGAAAGAAATTGAAAGAAAGCTATCATTGTAGCTTTCCTTACCGGTAGTTGCTAACTGACTGACTGATTAATAGTAATTTAATCAGGGTGCAGCTCAATCAGTCAATGCTCAGCACTATCCTTTTTTTCCAGCTGATCAATTTTTCACTGCTTTACCGAAGGTTTGCAGTGTTTTCCCTGTGTCTGTATGATTTCATAGGAGTACATTTACAGATTTTGGCTTTCTGATACTAAGCAATGAATAAATATAAAAAATAAATAAATATAAAATAAATAAAATAAATATCCTGCCAGCCTGCTGATAATTTTTATTCATTGTTGTTTTCCTAACTTAGAACGTCCACAATCTCTCATTTGTTGTGTAACATGATTGACAGTAACTTTATAGTTTATCCCGCTGCGATAGCAACTTTTAGTGTTGGCGTTGGGTGCAGCCTGGCAACACCTTCGCCCATCGCCCGCAGGCAATGTTTGCCTGCTAATTAGCCTATCCCGGAGCAGGTTTACTCTTACAGAGGCTTGTAACTATAACCAAAACAATGAATGGGTGTCATAGAACAGGTCACAGTTTCATAATGGCATTATACTGTACTGCCTTCTGGTCCGCGGACCGAGGTACCCAAATTGCAGATTTTAGTTATGTAATATTAACAGTAAGTACATCGGCATAATAGATTTTTGTATAATATGATCATGTACAATTAAATACAGAAATAGGATAACTTTTAGTTATTATTTAATGGCGCATGTTTGTGATACAAATTGAAAAAAAATCATCATATTTTTACAAATTCTGGATCAAAATTTAAGGTTGATTTCAAAACTGAAAACGTCATAGCGAGATCTCTTTTAGTTCTTGAGTTATAGCTGTCTGGTCTATCTGCCTGTCGTCAGTCCGTTAGTCTGACAAAATTAATGAAACACATGCATTGTACAATTTTAGCTAGGATTTTTCCTGTTTAGGCCCCTAGTGATCACATTACTAATGTCAGTTTTAATGTTTCATGCATTCTTGATTGTCTCTCTTTCTGCCTGCCTGCATGACAGCATGACGCATGTCTGTCAGTCTGTATGCCTGTCTGTCAGTCAAAAATAATGAATGAAATACGTTACTCAACTAAAAATGGTGTTGTAGAGGTTTTCCTGGTCTATGATTCCATTTCTGATGTCTGTTCTAACGGTTAAAGCATTGTAGGTGGTCTATCTGGCTGTTTGTCTGTCTGTTATGTTTTGACGGACAGACCATCACGTATGCAGACCAACACAAAGCTATTATATTTCAATGCTAACCTCAGAAATGGAATCACCGACAAGGAAAACCCCTTTAACTAAAATGTTAGCGAGGTCGTGTCCTTTCCTAAATTTCAACATAACTAAAATATAAGCGAGGTACTGTCCTTTCCTAAATTTCGACAGACAGACGGACAGATTGTCTTATAAACAGAGCTAAACTGACAGTTATACAGTCTGGAATTCACGTACCCTTAAGTATTAGGTATAGGTAGTTAATTATTAAGTTCCAAAACAGTTTGTCTGGCGAATATTACACGCGGGCGAAGTTTGTTGCATAGGAACTTTTGTAGTTTCATACATCCGCGACCGTACTTAGTTCCCAGTACATCCGAGCACACTGTGGCTTTAAATGAATCGCCAATACTAATAACATATTTAGTAAATAACCTTAAACCTGTAATTTAGAACCGTACTGGTACCTGATTAGTTCAGAAGTTAATGTCAGTCTTGTACCGGTCTTCTTATTATTATTATATATTTATAGAAAAATATAAATCTACCAAACAATACCTGGATTAAGGAGATCGGCTGGCTGACGTAAAAATGTTAAGAATCATATTTAAAATCAATTATATATTTTCTTTATATATTTTCAATTACCGTTTGCTGGTTTGGCCCTGGAGCCCTGACTTCGTTTCAATGTATTCACTTCCCTGTCACATACCGGTATGAACCTTTTGTTATAACCGTTTAATGAAACCGGGTGTTGTTACTATTTTAGTGTGGGTGAGTAATATTTTTGAACTCTGTGAAAACATTGGATTAAATTGCTGAGATGTTGGCTTTCTAAAGTTGCATGTTTTTGCATCATCGCTCAGTCCTACGAATCTCCAAATTACTCCGTTTGGTGGTCAGTTCCATCCATAATTCAAACTAACTACTCTAAGTGGATAGTGCATATTGATGTATTGATAATTTTCTTTTGGTTCCATTTGCTTGTCACTGTCACTATAAGCTACCCAATTCCGTTGGGCTACAGGCAACTTTGGAACGCCCTTATATCAACTATTTATGTTAAGAATGAGGCTAGAGATAGCTTGAAATACTGTAAACTCTATTTAATGTAGTGATTAATATTTATTCATAATGGATCAACATATTAATTTATTGAAAGTGAAATCGTCTGGCGCCGATATAGTTATAAAGAAAGAACAAACTGACTTTATAATCATAAAGAAAGAACCAACAGACTCCACCCCCTATTATCTTGATGTTAAACAAGGTAATGCGTTTACGGATCATCTCCCATCGAAGATCACAACAATTTGTTTGGTAGAGTAGATGTTGTCCCTGTACTAGATGACGAAGATATTTCTTATGAACAATCTGGAGATTCTTTTATTGTTGAAAAACGGGAAAACAACAATCCAGACTGTTCGTATGGTAGGCCTATTGGAGCTGAAGATACGGAACCGACAATCAGTTGTACAACAACAGAGTCAGGTAGTTCTAATGAAACTGTTGGGGAGTTGGTATCTTCTTCAGACACAAGTTCCTGTTTGCATGGCGACGAATTATTTAATAACAAAGGAAATTTAGAGAGACATATAGAATCCGTTCATAAAGACGTCAAGAATAAGTATAAATGCGATTATTGTAATAAAGAATTCAGCCAGCAAATAAGTCTAAACACTCACGTTAACTTTGCCCACAAAGGTATCATCAAGTATAGCTGCTCCGATTGTGTAAAATCATTTGCTTCAAAGGCCGAACTAAACCGACATGTCGACTCTATACATAAGGATATCAAACATAAGTGCGTTTATTGTCGTAAAGAATTCTGTCAACAAAGGAATCTAAACACCCATGTTGACTTTGCCCACAAAGGTATCATCAAGTATAGCTGCTCCGATTGTGTAAAATCATTTCCTTCAAAGGCCGAACTAAACCGACATGTCGACTCTATACATAAGGATATCAAACATAATTGCGGTTATTGTAATAAAGAATTCTGTCAGCAAAGGAATCTAAACACCCATGTTAACTTTTTCCACAAAGGTATCATCAAGTATAGCTGCTCCGATTGTGGAAAATCATTTGCTACAAAAGCCGCACTAAACCGACATGTCGACTCTATACATAAGGATATCAAACAAAGCTGCGATTATTGTAATAAAGAATTCTGTCAGCAAAGGAATCTAAACACCCATGTTGACTTTTTCCACAAAGGTATCATCAAGTATAGCTGCTCCAATTGTGGAAAATCATTTGCTACAAAATCCGAAATAAAAAAACATGTCGATTCTATACATAAAGATATCAAATATAAGTGCGGTTATTGTAATAAAGAATTCAACCAGCAAGGTAGTCTAAACACCCATGTGAACTACTTTCATAAAGATATCAAGTACAACTGTTTTGATTGTGGAAAATCATTTGATAGAAAATACCAACTAAAACAACATATCGAATCCGCTCACAAAGATATAAAACATAAGTGCGTTTATTGTAATAAAGAATTCAGCCAGCAAAGAAGTCTAAACACCCATGTGAACTACTTTCATAAAGATATCAAGTACAACTGTTTTCATTGTGGAAAATCATTTGCTACAAAAGCCGTACTAAAACAACATTTCGACTCTATACATAAGGATATAAAACATAAGTGCGGTTATTGTAGTAAAGAATTCAATCATAAAGGGAATCTAAACACCCATTTAAATTCTGTTCATAAATCTTAAAGTTACCGGTAATAAAATTGTTGTATTTGTACTGCACTATATTTGTAACTGATAAAATAAATACATTGATTTTCAGGTTATTATTGTTTTCAGGGATGCTGATTTTTTTTTTTTTGGGGGGGGGGGGGGGGGGTGGGGTACCCTCTCATTCGATTTTTATTAAAACAACTCTAACTCCGTATTGCAACATTAAACATTACATGACAGCACCATCACATTAAACATTCAACATTGCATATATTTATATATATCTTGTGTTCAGCCAACGTGGGGAAGGCCAAAGAGCAACAAAAATGGAAATTGATTTTTTAAGAGTGTTCTTAACTTGACGCAAATCCCATCTTAACGAATTAATATCTCAACCCAATGTTAAATTATCAATAAAGTGAAAGATGCAGGTTACAGTGACATGTTATTATAACCAACACAATAAATGAAAGTCAATAGAACAGGTTACAGTTTTAATTTTGGGAGTAATCAGCTGATATTTGAGTTGATTTTCCCCTGTGGGTGGGTAAATTTGGTCAAAAGTTCCCCCCCCCCCCCCACCCCACCATCTGGGTTAATAAAACGTTTCTTACAGTGCCCTAAATCGAGTGTTGGGGGGTGAGGGTTGTTTTTTTGTATAAAACACGTTTTTTTAGTTAGCATGGGAAAAATCATTTTAAAATGTAGTGTTTGTCTGTTTAATGTGTATGACGTCACAGTAATTCCAGCTGGCACATTTAACATTAGGGTGAGTGAGGGAGACTTGACTTTAGGGGAGACTTGATTTTTTTTAATAATTCAAAAACTATTGTAAATTATTTAACAATACCACACAAAAATGTGTAAAATACATGTTGGCTACACCCGCGAAACAGTGTTTTATTACCTTTTGGTTATTTTTTGTTTTATTGTCAATAGACGTTTTCTGGGTTCAAAAGTAAATTTTTGCCCTTTACAACGAATGAAATATCGCATCCTTATTTTACTGTATGTTAATTGTAATTCACAGCATGTGTTGACTAATTATTGCATTATACTGCCATATATTGTTTTCCAGTTTTGGTTCAGCCATTTTGAAATTATATCAATTAATATCAAAAAAACCCATGTGGGGAGACATGACGCCCGAATGTGAGGGAGACTTGAAGCCTTCAATGCTGACGTCTACCTAGAGATACACCCACGTAGAGAACCATTACACCAGAGCACTCCAACTAGTTGAGCGGCACTTACACAGACCAATCTATCAATGTAATGTGAATACAATGGAGTGGCCAGGGAGAGAGAGAGAGAGGCCTTGATATACCCAGCCAAGCCAACCAACTCTTCCTTCCTTCTTTGCAATGTAGTTAGTAGCCCGCCAACTGGGTGATTGACAGGTTAAACAAGATGCCACTTCGTCAGAAAGCGGCACACATCAATAGAATTACAGGAAAATAATTAATATATGCCTGGATTGAAAATTATACAAGATATTCATTAATAAAAAGTACCTTCCCGCGTTAAATTTTAATGCAATTTTAATGAACTATTATTTATTCAGTTCTTGTTGGGAGAACCATGTGAACGACCACCTAAAGCTGTATCAGGTCAGGTCAGGTCCCCAGATCCTGCTACCACTATGGCAGTAATGTGGTACTACCTGTAGCTGTCAGCCCAGTAGGGCAGGCCCGATAAGCATAGCCTATTCATTATTTAGTTGATCAAGAGTGGGTTGGTTCAGCCCCGTCAACTAAATAAGTCATTGAGGGCTATAGCGCCTAGGGCACCATTGAAGGCAAAGGCTTCCGCATCTGCATTAGAGATGATACACGCCCCGCCCTGTCTATACTGGATGCTCCTCTACCAGTGTTAGGTAACCTAACCCAGGAGGCACACTTGGTTCAGGGTGTAACAAATGGACCCCTACAGTCGGCAGCTGGGCTGTAGGCCATGGATAGGCGGAAGGTAATCAACCAACGGCTAGACATGCTGACAAGGTCGGCGGAAGGTAATCAACCAACGGCGACCTACTGCGAAGACGCTTGTAGGAGTTGCGACCACAAGCAGTTTACTCCCGCAACTGAAAGATATGAGTATGAGAACCCTCCAGGAGAAATACCGGCTCGGTCGTCGCCCGGGTCAACAAGGACCGCGTCCCTCAGTGGTACACCAGGCTGGGGTCGATAAATTGGCTACTGGAACAGAAGACAGAGAAGAAAGAAGAACCAACCTGTTGAAATGTAAAAAGACACTAAAGATTGCTACAATGAACGCACGCACGCTGAAAGCACAGCAAACAGGGTGACATGGTTGCTCTGGCAATGGAATATAACATCGACATCATCTGCATCCAAGAACATCGGATTTGTCATGAAGACACTGCCATGAAGTACAATGACATTGGAAATGGATGGACGTTAGTAACAAGCTCAGCAGTAAGAAACTCGGCCAATGCATCAATTGGTGGAGTAGGAATTCTGCTAAGCCCATTTGCACTTAAGACCCTAAACAACATCGAATCTATAAATTCCAGGGTTATGATCGCAACATTTGATGGGAATCCCAAGACAACAGTTATATGTTGCTACAGTCCAACCAATGCATCAGAGCCAGAACAAGCAGTCAAGTTTTATGAAGAACTGACTGGACTTATTAAGGACATCCCGAAATACAATGTTAAAGTCATTGCTGGTGACCTGAATGCGCAAATTGGCCCAGAAGACATCAAGGGTTACACCTACAACACCAGTTCTAACAGAAATGGGTACTTACTTTTAAACCTAATGGAAGAATGTGAATTGATACCAACAAACAACACGAGTAAGGGGAAGCTATGGACCTTTCAATACCCTAATGGAACCAAAGCACAACTGGATTACATCCTTATAAACAAAAGGTGGAGAAATAGCATGATCAACTGCGAGGCATACAGCTCGTTCAACCTAATTGGTTCGGACCACAGAATTGTGACTGCAGAGATCAGACTCAGCTTGAGATCCAGCAAACCCAGGACAAGCAAGCAAATCAACTATGACTGAGAGAAACTCAGAACTGACAATGCTGTAAAGGATGCTTATACAGTAGAAGTTCAAAACCGCTTTGAAGCACTTCAGTCAATGGATGAAGACCAATCCACCGATTCAATATACCAGAATATAATAACAGCCCACAAGTAATCAGCTAAGAGGCATATCCCCCAGAAACCTAAACGAAAACAGTATGTGCCATGGCAAAACTCTGAGGTTACTTGTAAGAGAGAAGATCTTAAGATAGCCTACAAAGTTAAAACCGAACAACCGAAAACATTAACAAGGTTGAGAAAGCTAAGGACGATCTTAAATTGGCCTACAACATCAGCCAGGAAAAGTACATACAGGATAAAACTGAAGCAATTACAACTGCTCACATACAGCAACAATCAAGACTTACCTGGCAAACTGTAAATGAGGTATCTGGTCGGAAAAGTTGTGCAAAGGGGCGCCTCAAAGCCGATAGTCCTGAAGAACGTGTTGGGAAGTGGAAAATTCACTTCAGCAACTTGCTTGGGCAGCCACCAAACATCGAGGTCAGCCCTACAAGGAAAATATATGACAAGACACTACCTATACAGTAGAAACAGGGGACTTCACACCTGCCGAACTCCAAAGAAGCATTAAAAGCATGTCCAATAATAAAGCGAGTGGATTAGATGAAATCCCAGCGGAGGTATGGAAAACCGGAGTGCTAAATAGACCATTATTGAATGTTTGCAACCGGATGTTAAAAGGGGAAAAGCCACCACCAATTTGGACTAAAGGTCAACTAAAGCCTCTCCCCAAGAAAGGAGACCTCGGCATACCAACAAACTATCGTGGGATCTGTCTGCTTGTGGTAGCTGCCAAAATATAGAATAAAATGATTCTATATAGGATTAGGCCTCACATAGAGAAACTACTGCGTAAGAGCCAAAACGGATTTCGACCAAGTAGATCAACAATAGCTCAGATACTTGCACTACGGAGACTGATTGAAGGAATTAAGTCAAAGAATCTCCCCGCAGTCATGACTTTTGTGGACTTCAAGAAGGCATTCGACTCCATCCATAGAGGTAAAATGCTTGAAATCCTAAGAGCTTATGGAATACCAGAAGTAATTGTTGCTGGCATTGGATTGTTATATTGTGACACAGAAGCGCAGGTACTCTCACCAGATGATGAAACTGGGTTTTTCTCAATCCTGGCTGGCGTACTGCAAGGTGACACATTATTACCATTACTATTTGTAATTGTGCTGGATTACGCAATGAGGACAGCCACAAAGGGTGAAGACCTGGCATTCACACTTCAAGAACGCAGAAGTAGTAGATATCCGGAAACTACAGTCACAGACACCGACTTTGCGGATGACATCGCCCTGCTCTCTAATACCCTAGCAGATGCACAGCTTCTACTAAATAAAGTGAAGAGGGCTGCTAAGGAGGTTGGAATGCATATAAATGCTACCAAGACCGAATCCATGACCTTTAATGGTGATGGAAACTTGACAACCATTGACAATAATCAACTAAGGAAGGTTGACGACTTCCAGTACCTTGGATCATGGATAGAGAGTAGCAAAAAGGACATAGAAGTTAGGAAAGCAAAGGCTTGGGTAGCTCTATCAAAAATGAATACCATCTGGAAATCAGATCTCTCCAGGCACCTGAAGACTAAGTTCTTTCGAGCCACAGTGGAAAGTGTATTTTTATACGGGGGTGAGACCTGGACACTGACTAAATCACTTGAACAATGAATTGATGGTTGCTACACAAGACTACTAAGGGCAGCCCTAAACATCAACTGGAGACAACACATGACAAATGCCGAGCTTTATGGTACAATACCACCTGTATCAACCACCCTCCATGAAAGCAGATTAAGATTCAGTGGGCACTGCTGGCGAAGTAAAGACGAGGTCATACCAGATCTACTTTTCTGGCAACCAACTCATGGAAAGCGTAGTCGTGGACGACCGGCCGTAACATATATAGATCAACTTGAAAGGGATACTGAACTTGGGAGAAACGAAATTGCGACAACTATGGAGAATCGGGAAGCCTGGAAGGATCTCATTTCCACTGTCCGAGTTCGCTCGACCTAGTAGTAGTAGTTAAGTTGGGAGAACCATGTGAACGACCACCTAAATTTGTATAAAATTTTGGATTAATATTTTAAGAATTTAACAATCGCATTTTTTGAATTTTTTTTGCTCTACTAGAAAATAGACATGTTGAACATGTAATTATTACACTTCCTCTGCATTTTTGAACGAATTTACAAGTATGCGAGGTGGGGTTCAAGTCTCCCACCCTAGGTGTCAAGTCTCCCCCCATTGAGGGAGACTTGACGCTTTTTCGAAAATACGAATAATTGGTTTAATAAAAAAAGTTTAAGAGTTGAAAATCTCAAACTCTCACATAATGATACAGTAGCAATCATAAATGTAATGTGAAAAAGTTAAAACGGCATTGAAAAATTTATTTATATGTTATTTAGAGCGATTATAACTCTCAAGTCTCCCTCACTCACCCTATATATATACAGAATAACAAAATTTGCAGAAATATTATTTGAAAGGGAAGCTCATTTTTATGTTAAGGACAGCAAATTGTTGATTCCTGTCGTAATAGAACAACTCGGGTCTGTCAATGTTTTCGTAAACAGTAATAAGACCGGCGTTGTCCAGCAACTGAGTAAACAATGTATGAGTAGTTGGATTTCTAATAGTGCAAGAAATATAAGCGCAGCGAGATGGATTGGCTGAGTTGCTGGTTGATAACAGATAATGGAGTAGGTTAACTAGACCTGGTAGACTCTCGGGGTCAAAGGTCACATCAGCGGCGACAATAATATCGTATACATCTCTGTCAACCGCTTGATCGCAATTAGACAAACTCCAATCAAGGGGCTGCACTCTAATGTAATCCTTTTGAAGCTGATGATTCTGTTTGCAATGAGAAGACTTTGAGTTGAGGCAGTTAATGCGAATATTCTCGCGTAAATTGTCCAGAACGTTTACGCTCGCGTCCGTAAACGTGTACCCCGCAGGAAGTGACGTCATACACGTAATTATACCGGACAAACCCGCGCCGCATCCCAACTCTAGGATTCGTTTACCGTCCGTAAGATGGAGTCGTGCACTCAACCATTCCGTCAGCGAGAAACCCGCTGGCCAGCTAACCAAACCGGTAGTTCCCCCAGATAGGGTGACAACGTTCTCGCGAATAGTCACGCAGCAGTCGCAGGGTAAAACGTAAGTCCGGAAGCAGTTGGTCTGCGAATCGGGTTGAGCCATAAGCGGAGAGAATCTTTCATACACCATGTCGCTAACTTCGGTAACATTATTAATGAGAAACTTGAGGAAGTTTATAAGATAAGTTCTCGAGGGTGGGAATTCCTTCGCTATTGGGTGGTCCACCGTTAGTTTCAGTATAGTGTCCTGTGCCGATGCGTCGCCGTTGCTATGGATATTGATGACTTCTTTAAATATTACCGACAACGGCCTCATAGAAAGGAAGTGTTTCGTTAACATTGATATAGATGGAGTACATGATTGGCTGGATTGGCATTGGATGTGAGGGATAAGGGGGTCGCGACCTTCTTTCGTCGCC
Organism: Nemertoderma westbladi; assembly: GCA_032718475.1. Classification (NCBI taxonomy): domain Eukaryota; kingdom Metazoa; phylum Xenacoelomorpha; order Nemertodermatida; family Nemertodermatidae; genus Nemertoderma; species Nemertoderma westbladi. The sequence continues at coordinate 16,884 of JAUCBJ010004851.1, read as the reverse complement.
ATGGAAGAGTCAGACCCTCCGCCTCCATCAGTATCCATATGACAGCATGACACCCCCTCTGATCTAGGTATTCTGGAATTCATTTAATGGCTACCGCATGGCTACCGCCATGCTACACAGATGGAAGTACCGGTACTGAAGTTATGTATTGCCTCTATAACTGTAATCCGCCTATTGGAAGATGCTGACAGCTGACACCAGCTTAAACTACTGTAACTTTGAATTTCCCGCGCTGTGTATTTTATAAATCGTTACTAAAAATACACAATAATTTTTCTTGTTCGTTGAAATCACTCATTATGTCCTCTGATTTTGACTTTTTACTGTTTTATGTCCTCCGGAAATTTACGATTAGGTTTCATGCCACCTGTATCTATACAGCTATACTGCTGTTCTCTTAGACAACCAGTATTGTACCTGTATCAGTATACAGCAGTACTTTGCAGTATTGCTGTATTGTACAGTATGTACCCAAAGCCTACTATTCCTTAAGGGGGGAGTACCACCCCCCCCCCCCCCATGTCATAATTTCAAATCGTGTTTTTTGATTTAATCTATAGCAGAATTTAATGAGGTTTTCAAATCTGAAAACGGCTTAGCTAAACCTCTTTTATTTCTCGAGTTATCGCTGTTTTTCTGTATGATGGTCTGTCTGTCAAATTGTAAAACAGACTGGCAAAACAGACAGGCAGACTAGATTCCACTGAAATGAAATCAGCGACCCCGAAAACCCTCATAATGACAGTTTTACACCGGTGATGCGCTTCTATCATGCCAGAAATGATTAACCAACCAGACCAAAACTTTGAAGTCATAATTATCTTGGAATGACATTTTTCATTTTTAAAATTACTACCCCTCCGCCATTTTTTAACCAATTTTTTTATTATTGGCTCATTCGAAAGGGATTCGGCTGTTCTTTAAAAGTTATTAGTTCATATTTCTGTTTTTACAGCCAATTTTTCAGATTAAAGCCAAAAATTTGTTTAAATTTTGCCAAATATTAATTAATTTTAAGAAATGGCTAAATCAAAGTTTTAATTTCACCTAAAATTGAATGACTAGTAGCATTTTAACCGCAAATATTGTTTCATTCAATGGCCGCTAGAAGGCGACTTGAAATTTGAAAATTTTTCGAAAAACAAATGTTTAGCCATATTTTAACATCCCATACTGTATAAAATCAAAATATTTTAATTTCAGTAGAAATTGTAAACATTTTAAAAAAGTGTTCATGGGGGGGGGGGGGGGGGGAGTCCCCCCTTAAAAAGAATAATACTGTATTATACTACATTAGGTACTGATCTTGTGATGACATAATGATGGTAATTAATTAACTAACTTCAGTACCGATACTGTAGCCTACCTTTTAAATAGTTATCGAAATATATTTCAAATAATTAATAGGCCAAACAGGCTTTACTGTACCTTTCACATTTATCAGTTTATAATGTCCCTGCAAACCACCAACGTTAATCTAACGTTGGGTTTATGTTAGACATTCGTTAAAAAATGACAGTTAGAATTATAAACATATAAAATGACATATATGACATATAAAATGGTCGGACAAAGGATGGTCAGATTTGATAGTACATAATACACCGAGATACATATCAATAACCGAGATACATAATAAAAGCACCTTAAGATGATAGAGCTGCATTAACGCGATGAATAATACACCTATTGACATCAAATGGTCGGGCGTTTAAAGTGATCGGGTGTAAAATGGTCCGACCTTTCTAAGTGTTATACACAAAATATGACACTTTTACTGAACATTGTAAAAATCTAGCACAACCTCTCGCTTTGCATCAAAGGACCCTCTATTGCAGTTCAGCACGGATCTAATAAATAGATATTTAAACATCCGCCTTAGTGAGATATGGTCAAAATTTCTCAGGTGCTCTCTTGTCATGCTTTTAATACCATATTGATGGACACTAATGCTGCTAAGTGAAGGAAAGTTTAACTCCCAAGCAGCCTTTTGATATTCTGTGAACAGCTTCACGGATGTTTGACCTGTAAGGTGTTGTCCAAGCACATAATTAAAAAGATATAATATTTTTGGATTGCCGCAATTAAATATGCTGTTAAATAGTTAAATAGTTTCGAGCATTGTAGAATTGTTTTAATTGATGAGATATTGAATAACTTGCATAGTGTTATCTTCGAGACATAGTTTCCCACTCTAGTAATCTGTCTTAAGGCTTTCATTAAGCTGCATGATATTATTTTACCCTCGTCCTCCGACAGCATTGCGTTGCCATAGAGATTCGGCTTCGGCTTTCCATTCGGCTAACATTGGTCCAGATTCGACTATTGAAGTGTTTAATAAGATTCCCTTTAGTGGGTGGTAAAGGTAGTCCTAGGTAACTACATGTTAGTTCAGAGGTAAGAGTTACTCCTTCTTCCTTTATTTCCAGCAGACTATTTGACTCCACATTTGAAATGTTGCGAGTCATGTAATGACATTTCTTCCAATTTATCACCAAGTTGTGGCTATTGAAATAATTGCAACTCAATGCAGTTAAGGCCTCAAGATCTGACTTCAAATTGGCCAGCAGAATAATATCATCGCCATAACAGATCCCACCAAATGATTGCTTACCTACATGTATACCATAACCTCTTAGTTCTATTTCTAGGAATAGTTTGGCCAGGTAGAAGTTAAATAAATAAGGGGATAGTACTCCTCCCTGACGAACACCCTTCTCCAGCAAGATACGCTCTACATAAGTATATCCACTGCAACATAAAACAGCGTTGCCTTTACTATAGTAGGATTCTAATGAATGTAATAAGTTCAGTTCCACATTTTGATCATGTAACATCGAAAACAACTTCTTATGATTGATGCAATCAAACGCTGAGCTCAGATCAATTGACAGGATGTGCATATCTGACTGCCCCTTGTGAAAATAGTCGATCAGACTGTTCACTGTTATATATGTCATTTCTGTGCCGCATTTAGATTTGTAACTCAGCTGATAATCAGTAGATGCAAGATTCAAATATGGTAGGATTATGTGCTCCCATAGTTTTGCTACCGTCGGAATAATTGTCACTGCACGATAGTTTTTGAGAACAGATTTATCTAGTTTATTATATATATAGTTTATTTATTATATAAGTAGTAGGAGAAGCATAGCCCTCCAATAACTCCTCCCTAGCCTGGGCTACGGGCCACATCTCGGAGGCAATTAAAAAATGCCAAATTCCGGTGCTAAATCGAGGTGTTTAATGACCATCTGTCACCATCAATATTGATTCGCGTCGTTGCCTTCAGCCAATCGCGCCTATCACCTACGCGTAGCCTAACCTCACGATGCCCTCCTTACTCCTACAGCTGTTACCTCCCGTCAGTATTGGTTCGTGTCGTTGCATCAACCAACCATAGCATATTCATCTTCGCGTACCCAAACCTCTCATCGTGTGGCTAGCCCCACACTACCCTATTATATCGAATCGATCGCCAACTCACCACGGTTACTCTTCGTAAATTGGAGAGATACGCCTATTCCTACTATCGGAAGAGACGGTAACAATACCTGCAATATCCTACTGTAAAGTTTGTAAATCAAATCATAAATCCGACCTTCTCACCAAAACAGTAAACCCCAAGTAAGCGAATATATTGCAGTATCGATCTCTTTTAACCGGTGAGGCAGAAAACAGTCTACGAGCAGACAAACTTCGATAAAACAAAATCCCGCGCAGCGAATCCTAAAATCAGGCTGACTCACTGACGGACTAAGAGGCTCGTATACTTTGCCGCGGTGTGATTTATATGGTTGGGCAAAGGGACGCTAGCTAGGTATAGAGCAGATTTGGAGATGGCTAACTAGCGAGCAAAGTGCAGTAAGGACGAAAGTTAATTTTATATATTTCGAGGTGTAAATAATTTCTAACGCGCGTGTGTTAATTCTGAACGGTCAAAGCAGTTTTGCTCCTTCACATATATAATTACTGGGTACGGTGTGCATTTTACGAATATTCTAATTTTATAACTTGTAGGTCCAATACTCACGAATGATAAGGTTCCTTCCCCTCTTGCGTATTTCCAGGACTCAAATTCAGGCATAAGGTTAATACTACGCCCAGAATTCGGCAATTTTAGGTACCAGGTCCCTAATACTGAGAAGAGATGTGTTAGTTTACTACTGTAGGCGTACGGGTACTAATAGCTATCCTGGCTCCTATCTAGAATTTTAGTCACCCAGGTAGTCCGGGTAACTTCCTATTAGGGCGTTGGCGGGGACACGGTAGATGTTAGTATATCCCTGATAGCCTCAATTTATTTGCGCCTAGCGTAAACTGCCCTACCGCCTGAACGGTACAATCCCAATTCAGGTGAAAACACAGCAACCCCCTAGCCTACAAGTTCTGATGTAATAGACACGGTCGTACTGCAAATAGTCGCACACACACCTGTACTTAGCAAGAGTTAAGCGTACAGTTTGCTGCACCCTAACCAATGTGTATGCCTTGTACCGGTGTGCCTACGTCCTATCTGCGTACTAGTATCTGCTCTCTTCTCCCTCTCCCCCCCGTAGGAATATGAAGGTCTACTGCGGTTTTCCCTGAATCAAGACAGTACAGTCCCTATGATGTAATTTTGGGCTCACAGCGTGTCACTACGTCTACCTTTGATCTTTTGGTCTTACACTTAGGTAGCAAGGATCGAACGCTGTCTAACCTTTCAGGCGATGGGCGAATAACACTAGATGGTATTGCGGGTTGTCTCTCGTCTACATTCCCGTGATGTTCCCGTTCATTGCTGTGGCCCGATCTCTAGCTGGCCATCCTGTCCCTGAGTTTGTTCACCGTAGTGAAACCATATTAAAACAGATAGAAAGGCTGAGAGATGTGACTAGTATTTCTGACTTTATTACAAAACATATAATAACTATTATACAATAAACAATGTAATCTGAAATAAGACAGAAAGTGAATGATGGAAAGATTGAATAACTAATGAACGAATCGCACCTTTATATACTAAATTTGTGCCGCAATCAATCGAGAAAATTCTCGATTGTTCTATAGATTCTAACAAGGTTTTAAAGATAGCTATTGGTCCAGCTAATATATAACTTGCACGACATTGGTTACAATCAAATAACTACAGCCTTATTGGTACAGACAAATGCAATTAATTTGTAGCGGTTAATTTAAATGAGTTGAAATTCTACACAAAAAATAATTCGCACTTACTAGGATTTGAACTCGATACCTACTATACTTATAATTTCCAACGCTCTACCAACTGAGCTACTGAACCACTTGACCGATAGATGCATAATAGATAGAACCAATACTAATGAGAACTCAAAGCAATCTTTACAAAGTTAATTCGAATAAAATAAAATTTTGAAAATCCACGGCATTTAGGGAATATAATTCTATACCGCTCCATGAAAACAGGATATTATCGTGCATAAAATATACGGTTTTCACCAATAATCAATCAAACTATAGAATACTTAGGGCGTACTTACATATTTACAATTAAGTTTCAAACAATACTTCCTTTCTACGTAATGATTCGATACAAAATAATTACAAATTCAAACTTTACGTATTTATGGCTTTACTAAGTAAGTACAATATAAATCTAAATTAAATTCACCAATATAAATCTATTGCATCTCAAATATTGCATAAATTCAAACAATTACAAATACAAATAAATGAAAACAATAAGAAAGGCTCGCAAGTCTTCCATCTACTATTGCATCTCAAATATTGCATAAATTCAAGTAATTACAAATACTTTCGTACCTAAATGTAGATTGCATAAGTTTGGAATAATTACAAATATGAGTCTTTCTGAGCACAAAATTTTCTGTCTATAAAACTTTCTCTTTTACACTGTAAATACAAATACTGCTTATAAAATATAGTATTCGGAACGATATAAATTGCATAAGTTCGAAATAATCACGTAAATATAAAATATAAATTCTTACTAAATATAAATCTTACTAAATATAAGTCTTTACTTAAATATAAATATAAACTGCATAAGTTTAGAATAATATAAACCTTTGCATCTCAAACATGAAACATAAATCTTTCAAATATAAGTTCCTTCTAAACTTTCTAAATTTCATAAATTCGGAACAATACAAATTGCATAAGTTTGGAATAAGCAAAAACTTTCTAAATATAAAACATATAATTCAAATAAATCACAAATCATAAGAAAGGCTCACGAGTCTTCCGTCCACCCTTGCCCTCCCTTTTATCGCTTAGTAGATCGAGCCCTGCCGCGTCCTCGAAAACTGCGCACAGGTGACTTTGCTCGCGATATGGGACTAATGGGGCGAGTCACTGGTTTACTTGGGACGTTGAGAGACGGTGCAACTATTTCCTCGCAAATTCGTCTATTTGGCATCCCAAAACCTCGACCAATTCCTCGTGACCGATCAGTTGTCACTACAGTTGGTAGAACGTCTGGGAACGCGTGAGAAGCGGACGATGCAGACCCGAGAGTAGCTTGCGCCCCCTGTTGATCAGCTGGTGTATGTCCCGATCCTCCTACCGGTTCTCTTGGAAGTGATACCGTATCCCGAGTAACTCGAATAGTCGGCTCAACTCCCTTGCGTTCTTCCACATTAATAATTTTCTTCAATTGTTGGCCCACTTTCTGGACCCGTATGATCCTACCCTGCCCGTCCTCCCGAGGGTGACGTGCAGACGGCGCAACCGGAGTGGCTGATATATTCGTCGCCTCTAGGACCTCTTCTTCCTCGAATACGCTCGCTCGTATACGTTTATGGTAAAACGCGGCTCGGTACGCCCATGCGACGGTTAACCAAGCTCCTTTATTCCGCTTTTCGGTTCGGAAACGATCAAATTCACCATACGTGATACGATTTACGACTTTCTGAAAATTCCACGTGTTTTTGTTATCCGGGTGAATCTGTAACAGATACTCGCGCACTACTCGGAATCCGCTGTCGTGGGGCAAAATATCAACAACCTCGATAAGTTCGTCATATTGGGGCATAGCGGAGATATATCCTTCCGACATCATCGTTTGAGGATTTACCGCCCAAAATCCGAGATGCGCTCTCATCGGAAACCGTCTTCTCTGTGCCGATACATGTTCGTCGGCCAAATCTTCCCACTCATCAAATAACTTCCTCACGAGTTTTACAGATTCGTGTTCATAAGGTATGTCTCTCAGTTGGCATTCAGATGCTCGATGTCCCTTTATATTGCAGTAAGTACACTGAGCCATAAATCTCCAGCAAGTATAAAAGGTATGAGACCCTTGATCCCCACACCATCCACAGATTAGCTGAGTCGTAGTAATGTGCTTTCCACTGCACTTTGCCATATGATGTCCAGCGACGCCACATTTACTACACATCGTATTAGCAGGGTACCACACTCGTTCGTATATAAGATCTCCAATCGGTCGAGCGCTTCCTCCCATACTATAATCGTAATCATCTGGGTCTATGGGTTGGTAGGTTTCTGAAGGTTGTATACAAACTATAGCATCTGTTGCTTCAAGTTGTCGAATCTCCGTCTGAGATTTCTTCGGGAGGTTCCTTTCTATCTCAAGAAGTTCCTCTAAAGGATCGTCGGCGATCGTAGTAGTTACGTTGAAATCATCACCGAGGTGACCGATAGGCGCGCGCGTCTGCCGTGATTCATCCGTAATTTCCACAATACGTTCTCCTTCATAGGGTAACAATGTAAACATAGATGGTCTTTCGATAAGAGATCCCGCACAGCGAAGATACACGTCTCGAAATATGCTAAATCCTGCTCGAGTAAAGGCATTACACTGAGCGTCGGAGTTGTAGAAGGGTTCAAGGAATCGTCTAAACACGTCGGTACGAATTCTCCCTTCCATGTAGAACGTATGATCTTCTCCGAGACAAAGTGGATGTCTTTTGAGAGTCCGAGACACAATGTCGGCGATTAGGCAAACATTCACTGACGACTCTATCGCTAAATAATATTGTAAGACTGCTCTTGGAGGTGACGTAATAGCCCAATACACGCATCCTCTCCATTTAAGCTGTGATTCAAACTCACTCATATCTGGAGTATCACCTTCTCCATAAGTTTCAATATACTTGTTTCTTTTACCTTCCTTATAATCCCAATTGAATAACAGGTAGGAAATGTATCCAGTTCCAGTCTTCTGAGTATTATACTCACGAAAATATCCCTGTTCTATAGACCACAGAATAAGAGGTCGAGTGTCGACGTATGGTGTCGGTAGTCGGTCATCGCTGTCCGTCATGCCGGCGAAGTCGCTAATTAAATCCTCCCTTACTCCTGATCCAACCTTTACAACAGTTTTATCTAAAATCATGTTTCTTACCATCTTCGGTAGCATTCTAGCGTCAATATTACAAGCTTGGTCCATCTTCTTTACTATATCGGTGATAAGATGGTGTCGCTTTGTATTCGCTGGAGGTATCGGCATTCGTTTGTCGCTCCTCTGTCTACTGAAAACGTGCAGGACTCCGTCCGCCGCTCTAATCTGTATAGTCTTAGAAGTCAAACTCTGCTGATGACTGCCGCCCTCGTTATCGTAAAACATATAACCGTTTTCCTGAAACGATCTAAACGTCCTAGTCCATTCATCCAACAATTCTTCCGAAGGTTGCCAAATCTTCTCTATATCCTTATCCTCATCGAAACGAATAACCTTACCTCGCCAATCTGCGGCAATATCCGTATCCGACTCGAAGGTTCCGATTCCAATCCATAAACGAATCGTCTTGGTTAGATATCCTTTCAGATTACTCGGAGCTATGTCGGCACCAGCTCTATCCAGTTCTTTAAAATCTTGGATATGAGGTGGAACGTTGTTCACGACCTTTTGAGTAATATGTCTACGTAAATCATATATCTTACTCATATCGCTGAAAACAACTGCAGGAAGAAACTCCAAGTTTGAAATGATTTCTGGATGATCCACGATGGGTATTTCGTACGTCGTATCCTGTCGGACTGGTATACTAATAGGGAAATTGAGTGTCGTACTCAATGGTTTCGTAGCTGAAGTACTATACGGTTGCATTTCTCTTGGCCTCTCCGGGGATGCAATCTGTAGTCTCTGAATAACGTTTTGAGCGAAGTTTATGCTCTCGAAAACTTCCGGTGTCATCTCCTTAGCTGAAGTTTGATCGTGTGACGTCCAATGGCAAGGTAGGCTCGCGAGTCTTCCACCCCATTCTTCCATCTCACCTTTCTCGAAAGCCTTGTAGGCTCTGTATAGGCTAAGAGCTTCTTTCTTTTCGCGGGTTGACTGATTCGCCTCGTCCAGCGTAAGTTCAAATACATCGGGTTCAACAACCTTAGGTGGGTAAATGACAGTTTCTCCCGCCTTTGGTCCGGTCATAGCAAATGAATGATATGGATTCGATAAAGGATACCCTCCTTCCTGGTAGCGTAGTTGTTGATGATTCGAACACCTCGCCAATATCGGTTCGGGATTTTCCTTATTCTTATCCTCACTGTGAGATGAGGCTGAGTCTAGAATCGCGTAAATCCTCTTACTCCCTTTTGTGCCAGTAACTTTAATCGGGATTACACTGAATCCCTTCAGTTGGTCAGTGGTCAGGAGCGCGATTGACGGTTGTTCGTCTCCATTAGAATATTCGTCGTCGTCTGATTCTTCGTCCGACGATCCGGATTGTTCTGAAAAGCAATCCTCTATATGGGTCACGAAAGTCGGAGTCGTTTTCGATTCTCTTTTTCGGTAAGCCGCTTCACATCTCGCTGCTGCTTCCGGGTGTTCCCTGGCGAAGCGTTTCGTCGGCGTGTGGCTGTCTGTGTGGAGCAGACCGTCGTGGTTGCGTCCACAGGATGGACAAGTGTCGGTATTTGGGCAATCCTTACGGACGTGTCCGTGTTGCGTACACCGCCAACAAGAGTCCAGTGGCCGTATCTGCAGCCGTCGTTCTTCTGAGTTCAACTCGCGAAATTGTCGACAACCTCGTAACTTGTGACCAATATACCGCTTACCTAAATGTTCGCAGTATTGGCAGCCGTTGAAGTCGGTGCTGAGTTGCTGTCTCGTCTGTTTCGTCCCAATGGGCGCAGATACTCTATTACCGTCTGAGAATTGTCGTGATTCCGTCGGTGTGGCGTAAGTGGCCGTCTTTGTGGATGTTGTCTGGGGTTTTTGTCGGTTGGAGGATGGCAGTGTGATCCCTTCTGCCACGATGTGCTGGTCGGTATAGTTAGATCGAGTTTCTACTACCGCCTCCCTGGATATTAAAAGGTACACATCTTCTAATTTCAGGAATCCTCCTCGCTCCTCTCGCTGATATTCGACCTTCCTCCACTCCCGACGAAGTCGATGGTGGAGTCGTCCTATTATCTTTAATAAAACTGTAGGGGTATTTCCGTAATCAAGTTGTCCAATTGATCTTAAGGTAGTGATAGCGTTCTTGATTTCGTCAGCTAGTTTTAGTAAGTCGACGGGTTTAGTGATAGCCCCTCCCTTACAGAGTTCTTCTATTACTGACCTGGCCATACTCACTGTACCTCCGTATATCGAAGTCAAACGATCGTACGCTAGTTCGAAAGCGTCTGGTACACCGACGAAAGTCTCCGCCAAACGTTTAGGTTCTCCTGACAACGTTTGGAGCAGGTAATTGAACTTCTCCCGTGATGTAAAGGCGCACACGGCGATCTGGGATTCGATATAGTCTACGAAGGTATGCCAGTGTTTTGAGCTACCGGAGAACTTCGGTGGTTGTTGTACCGGCAATCCCTGTCTGGCTGCGAATTTCGCTATCTCCTCGGCAACGTTCAGAGTTTCGCGTCCTTGGTTGGTAGTCTGGTTGATGTTCTCCCTTCTAGGCGCTTTTCCCTGATACGATGTGGGGTTTGAAGGTACCGGTCTTTGTGGTCCCTTCGGGTGTCTATTGTGTTCGAATTCGGAATTTCTCGAACTGTCGGTGTAACCTTCCTCCAGACGTTCCTCAATCCGGGCCAACTTGTTGACAATGTCGGCGAACTGTTGCGCACCGATCGCGCCCGCTGGTGGTAACGCCTTCTGTGTCGGTGTATTCTGTGGAGGGTTGTCTGCAAAAGAGTTGTCTGAACGCTCGCGTTTATATTCATCGGCCGCCCCTGTTCTAAATACCTCGCGTTTCGGGTAATCCGATTCGCTCGAAGTACTACTATCATCTGGATATGGTGGTCGACGTGCTCGCGTTCGTTGCGTCGTACGAATTCTAACGGTTCGTTTCGGAACATCGTCCACTGATCTCCGTTGTTCGGTAGGCTCACAAGTCTTCCTCGAAGTCGTAGATTGCGATGTAAACTGGTTGAACGGTCGCGTCTCCACTGTTCTCCGTTGTTCGGTAGGCTCACAAGTCTTCCTCGAAGTCGTAGATTGCGATGTAAACTGAACCGGTGGGCGAATGACAGCATTTGAAACCGCTGGCCTTGTTGGTCGAAACGTCATTGGGTAAGCGTAATGTGTAACGGGTTTAGGCGTCAAAGGTGGACTCACCTGTTTTGTCGTCAGTAGCGCAGGTCCGGTCAATAAACTACTACGATCTGTAATCGGTGGGTTACTTACCTTGACTCTCGGAATAGGCGACGACGTTGCTCTTGGCGGTATAAACTCGTTCGGAATAACAAACCTGTGTTCCGTCGCACCATGGATAGGAGAAATATCACTACTACCCGCAATCGAAACAGGTTCCTTAGTCGTAACCGGTGCAAACATATGAGTTACCTGTGGGAATCGTTGACACACGTCTTTTACTAATTGTCGTTCCCGTCCGGGTGCTCCTACGCTTCCTTCCTTCTTCCGTTCCTGAATTTGGCGATGTCTTACCTCTAACTGGTCCAAATCATGTCCGTCGCGAGATCTCATCGATCGATCGCGGGCTAGAAGATCCAGATTTTCCTTAGTTTCGGCTAATTCTCTCGCCCTATTCTCAAGTTCGAAACGAAGTTTAACTTCCTTTTCTCGTTGTTCCGTTTGTTGTTGTTGCGCCTCGAACTCTGCTTGTCGTATCGCTTGTTGGGCTTTTATTTGCCGTGTCTTCATCTCGACTCTGGCTTCCGAAACTACTCTTTGTCGCTCTAACTCTGCCGCAGCCGTTTGTCGCTCTAACTCGGCCGCTGCCGTTTGTCGCTCTAACTCGGCCGCTGCCGTTTGTCGCTCTAACTCGGCCGCTGCCGCTGCCGCTGCCGTTTGTCGCTCTAACTCGGCTGTTGCCGTTCGTTGCGCTAACTCGGCCGTTGCCGCTTGTTGGGCAATGTCCAACTCTAACCTTTCCATTTCGGCCGCTTCGAGTTCGGCTTGTTCCTGCAAATGAGAGATTCTCGCTACATTCGCAACACGTATTTTCTCTTCCTCTACTGCTGTTTGTATCATTAGAAGTTGAGCTTGTTCTTCTATCTCGTGTTGCTGTCTGTAGAACTGCTGCTGTTGTCGAGCAACTTCTGACGTGACTATACTTCCTTCGCAGATTTCGCTACGAATACTTACCAATGATTGATTTAGTATTCCCGGTGCCGATTCGATTTGTGCGAATGAAGTTTCCCTCGTGTATTCCGGCACGGTTTCCAAATCGCCGACGTCTTCGCCGCACATGCGTAAGTGGTCCGTCAGATGTTTCAATTGTCCATCCAGTCGGTACAATTCCTGTTCTTCCTCGGGTTGTAATAATTCGTCCGAAACTGACTCACCTAACAACTGGTCCGCTTGTTCCTGTTGTATCTGTCTAATCGTCGACTTAAACTGAATCAGTTTCTCTCTAGTGATCATTAGTTTCTCGAGGATTCTAAGTTGAGTATCCATGTCCTGTCTCTGTCTAGCTAGATCTTGTAGGCCAACTAGATTATCTACGGACTTATATACTTTACTCTGTACTCTAACCTGGAGGGTGTAGAACTCGAATCGAGACATCGGAGCGGTCAACCCGTCTAATATGCGTTGGCCTTCTCCAATACTCCTGGTTATATGCGCCATGTATCCTCCGACGCTTCTAACCACACTTTCTGTGCTTCCTGCTGAACTTACCAATTCCGTTTCCCTGTATCTAGGTTGCGGAACAGTTAGAAAGTCCTCGGTCCTGCCGTCGCCTCGTACTACGGCATCCGGTACTCCCGTTGGATGTACTGGTGACGCACACGGTGTAGGTTCGGTAGGCTCGCGAGTCTTCCCCTGTGGTTCTTCCGCTGCTGACTTATCCGCGTCACATGAGTCATAGTCGGTTTGTGTATTTTTCGTATAGTCTTGTTTGTCACTCATTTCGGTAGTTGTAAGTCAAGTGAAGTGAGTGTCAAAGTATCGAGTTTACCGTATTTGTATAAAACGGTACTAATTACAGTCTTATAAAATTAGCCTACCGGCCGATTTTATAGCAGATGGATAAAATTAGCCTAAACGGCCAATTTTACAGCAAATAAATGTCACGGAATAAGTATATAATAAAATTAGCCTAGCGGCCAATTTTATAACAAATAAATCGGATAACGATATGCGTTATCAAAAAGGTAAATTAAATACAATAATACGGACTAATTCAGCAATGAACAAAGAAATCATACGGAATGCATAAATACTTGAGACAGTGGAACCCACAATAATTTTAACTAATACGGTAATGCCTAACTTATTTATGCAACTTTTCGAACTCACCCACTCCAATAATTCTCCAGAAAAACAGATTCCCAGATACAAACCGAACGTGAACCTTTCCGTTTCCAGCGTTGCGGACGAAACGCGATTTTCTCAACCAAAGTTGTTGAGTTATCTATCTCCCAAACTTGCTAAACACGGTCTTGCTCCCGTTACAGTCTAGAAATGAGTTCTGAATCCTGAAAAAACAAAAGAGTTAGGTTTTACTTTACGAAAATTTTGTACCGGTACAATATGGTATTTAAACCCTTTTAAACACCGGTATTCAATTCCAAAATATTTTACACGCGGTTCAAATCAAATTTTATTTCAAAATATTAGCACTTAGCTAATCAAATATAAATTTTTACCTCAAAATACAAAATTTTCAAATAACTTTAGTCCTACCGAACCGTAGTTCAGTAAAACATATTCCTACTAAATTGGAGAGATACGCCTATTCCTACTATCGGAAGAGACGGTAACAATACCTGCAATATCCTACTGTAAAGTTTGTAAATCAAATCATAAATCCGACCTTCTCACCAAAACAGTAAACCCCAAGTAAGCGAATATATTGCAGTATCGATCTCTTTTAACCGGTGAGGCAGAAAACAGTCTACGAGCAGACAAACTTCGATAAAACAAAATCCCGCGCAGCGAATCCTAAAATCAGGCTGACTCACTGACGGACTAAAAGGCTCGTATACTTTGCCGCGGTGTGATTTATATGGTTGGGCAAAGGGACGCTAGCTAGGTATAGAGCAGATTTGGAGATGGCTAACTAGCGAGCAAAGTGCAGTAAGGACGAAAGTTAATTTTATATATTTCGAGGTGTAAATAATTTCTAACGCGCGTGTGTTAATTCTGAACGGTCAAAGCAGTTTTGCTCCTTCACATATATAATTACTGGGTACGGTGTGCATTTTACGAATATTCTAATTTTATAACTTGTAGGTCCAATACTCACGAATGATAAGGTTCCTTCCCCTCTTGCGTATTTCCAGGACTCAAATTCAGGCATAAGGTTAATACTACGCCCAGAATTCGGCAATTTTAGGTACCAGGTCCCTAATACTGAGAAGAGATGTGTTAGTTTACTACTGTAGGCGTACGGGTACTAATAGCTATCCTGGCTCCTATCTAGAATTTTAGTCACCCAGGTAGTCCGGGTAACTTCCTATTAGGGCGTTGGCGGGGACACGGTAGATGTTAGTATATCCCTGATAGCCTCAATTTATTTGCGCCTAGCGTAAACTGCCCTACCGCCTGAACGGTACAATCCCAATTCAGGTGAAAACACAGCAACCCCCTAGCCTACAAGTTCTGATGTAATAGACACGGTCGTACTGCAAATAGTCGCACACACACCTGTACTTAGCAAGAGTTAAGCGTACATTTTGCTGCACCCTAACCAATGTGTATGCCTTGTACCGGTGTGCCTACGTCCTATCTGCGTACTAGTATCTGCTCTCTTTCCCTCTCCCCCCCGTAGGAATATGAAGGTCTACTGCGGTTTTCCCTGAATCAAGACAGTACAGTCCCTATGATGTAATTTTGGGCTCACAGCGTGTCACTACGTCTACCTTTGATCTTTTGGTCTTACACTTAGGTAGCAAGGATCGAACGCTGTCTAACCTTTCAGGCGATGGGCGAATAACACTAGATGGTATTGCGGGTTGTCTCTCGTCTACATTCCCGTGATGTTCCCGTTCATTGCTGTGGCCCGATCTCTAGCTGGCCATCCTGTCCCTGAGTTTGTTCACCGTAGTGAAACCATATTAAAACAGATAGAAAGGCTGAGAGATGTGACTAGTATTTCTGACTTTATTACAAAACATATAATAACTATTATACAATAAACAATGTAATCTGAAATAAGACAGAAAGTGAATGATGGAAATTGAATAACTAATGAACAAATCGCACCTTTATATACTAAATTTGTGCCGCAATCAATCGAGAAAATTCTCGATTGTTCTATAGATTCTAACAAGGTTTTAAAGATAGCTATTGGTCCAGCTAATATATAACTTGCACGACATTGGTTACAATCAAATAACTACAGCCTTATTGGTACAGACAAATGCAATTAATTTGTAGCGGTTAATTTAAATGAGTTGAAATTCTACACAAAAAATAATTCACACTTACTAGGATTTGAACTCGATACCTACTATACTTATAATTTCCAACGCTCTACCAACTGAGCTACTGAACCACTTGACCGATAGATGCATAATAGATAGAACCAATACTAATGAGAACTCAAAGCAATCTTTACAAAGTTAATTCGAGTAAAATAAAATTTTGAAAATCCACGGCATTTAGGGAATATAATTCTATACTTCGACTGCTGTCGCCAAACCAATCAACGCTATTATGATACGTGTTGAAATTCCACCACGTTTCCGGCTACACGTATACGAATATTTCCATAGTTATTTCCTATCCAACCAACCAACCTGTGTATACTGTATATGCTGACAACGTGGCCACCAACTACAGCAGATATTATATTGATTACCAACTCCACGACCGCTGTCGCCAAACCAATCAACCGAGCAGCCTGCCTACACCAACGCTATTATGATACGTGATGAAATTCCGCCACGTTCTAGCTACACGTATACGAATATTTCCATATTAGTTACTCAAGCTAACCGATCCAGCAGCATCTGTGCCATATTGAAAGGCTACCACCACCACCACCACTAACATTATATACTGCGCGTTTTTTATTATAATAATTATTGATTATTACACACAACCCTATGATTCATATTCATGCAACCAACCATTCATCCACGTTGCTCCCCATCTCTTTTCTTATTCGTTGATGATTATGACACGTACCATCTATGCTTCGTTGACTATGCCACATCGCAAATTTATATATATAAGTGAATGTTTTTAATAAAATTCATCACTTGTAATCTTTTTCATGGTAATATATTGATACTTTTGTTCTCACTCTAAAATTGTGTTATTTCCTTAATAATTTCTACATTATCTTACTCGTTGTATATTGTATTAGGTCGGAAGACGACACCGCATAAAATGATACTGATTCCCGCATTAGGTATCGACCTAAAAACGAAAATCATACCGGTAAAAGATGAAAAAAACTAAGACACATAACTCGATCTTAGTTTTTTCATCTTTCACCGGTATGATTCACAATTTTAGAGTGAGAACTATGGTGTCAATTTATTACAGCGATACGGTTTAAAATTTATCACTTGTAATATTTT